>WAAD01019194.1:3005-20400 GCA_013389945.1 Fregata magnificens | reverse complement strand
AGACGCACTTGAGCCGGGCTATCGATTTCACCTCCTTATATTATTATTATTATTTTTCTTTTATTGTTAATAACTATAGCTTCACAAATTCTGTATCAAACAACTTTACATGAATTAAATGAAAAATTCAAAAAAGACACATTTTTAGATTAATTTGTCAATTCTTGTATGAATAGGGAATGGAAAAGTATAATTTTGTGGCCTGTTGTCTTAAGAAATTCCCTGAAGTCTGAAGGGCCTTCTCCTGAGGTGCCATGTCTAGAGTGTATGTATGTTTCTGGAGCTCTTACACAAATTAGTAAATGTAATGGAAGCAAATTTAACAGAATATTGCCTAAAAATCTCTACTGCGGTAGACAAAATATACAAGCATAAGTACGCTGTCAGTGGTTTCTATGGCAGAAGTTGAAAAGTATTAAAGAAATCATGAAATATGAAAGAAATTAAAGCTACATAATGTGATGAAAGCAAAAGTATGTGATAAAAGCAAGTTTGTCGCTGTCAAGGACAGCATTCAGGTTTCTGGATATATTTACAAGTATTAGATAAATCCATTTATATAAAATCTAATATCAGAGTGGAACATAGCTTGTCCTACCTGAAAGTGAAGCCTGCATCTGGCCAATGTTTTCTCTTTATTCCCCAGAAGATTTGTGTATTAGGTAAACTGTATGCACTTTGCATTGAGTCACATCAGTGAGTCAAAACTCACTGCAACACTTGAGTATAACAGGGAAAACTAATGACTTTTCACATTGCTGTGGGACTCAGGCAGTAATGAGTAATAAAAAGAATGCACATAAAAAATAGTTATGTTGATTTCAGGAAAAATACTGATGTGTCATCTACGAAATGTGGATCTTGTATAAGGAGCTATAGCAAATCGATTTTACTCAACTAGAGTTGCAGAATGCAAATATAATAAAAACAAGAAAACTACCATGAATGCTACACTGTCTAAAACTATATAGCATGAAAACCATGATATTCCTTGGAGACCAAATTCTATTTCTTTCACTACTACACCTGCTGTGGTAAATGGGATTCCCCTGTTCTTCTTACGGATGTTGGAAACTTAGGAGTGTTGATTCAGTAAGAGCTCTCCTCCACTTACCCGTGCTGTGTCATCTCACACCCACTCATCCAAGCTGAGAAGTGCCACATAACATCGGGCACTAGGTATCTGCATGGGTCCTCTGTCACACGTTTTGAGATTCAGCGTCATGGAGACTCTAATGCTTTTGTGGCCTTGTGTTCACTCCTGCTAAGTCTGGAGTGAAGCAAAGGGGTGGCATTTGACTCATCATGCAGTGAAAGCTGTTGGATAGACAAGACAGAACTAAGGTATTAACAAACTGTAGCAGATTATGAAATAATAAATGCTGGAATAATTATGAATGGTGGCTGATATTGTGAGTAGCAATTAAGAAAATCAAAGCTGTCATCAATCCATTCCATTTAGTCACCTTTGTGTTAAATATACAACCACCTATATACCATCAAAGCAATGATCTGTGAATCCTAATCTGGAGTGGTAGAGACTAATAAAAAGACATACAAACATTAGATTTGGCCAAGTAGCTGTGACCTGATCCAGCCCAAAATCCCTGAAAGCAATTAATCCTGGCATCGATGAAAAGTACATCATGGCATATCACAGTCAGTCTATATTGTGGGGAATCCATCCTGTTTTTCTGTGTCCACACCCCAAGCATTCTAGCCACCCAAAGTTTCACTCTTGTGCTTCCTAAAGCCATGGCAAGGTTGCCAGAATTAGAAGGAAACATTGAGTCTCAGCTCCTACAAGGAAAAGAGATGTATTTGGAAGAGGAAAGTGAGTGCACAAGATATTGTTAAACAGGAAGATTTCAGTAAATTGCAAAGAAAAGAATTTGACACAAAAAAGACCATGTGCCTGAGTTATGTTGGGAGCTGAATGTTTCTGAAGCCAGTTAGTTTGCTTGAGGCAAATGCAGCTTTCTCATTTCAAGCAAATGAAATCTGGTCATCTAATATTTGAGTGAGGACTCCTGGTTAAAGAACTAAACTTCCTTAAAAGTCACTATGATTATAAATTTGAAGGCCTGAGTCAAAGAAACACAGAATATATGTATTTGGATACATGTTATCTAGATTAAAAATAATAATATATATACAAATTTTCATCAAACAGGAACAGATGGCTAGGTCAAAATATGCCATGGCCAGTGGGAAAGCAGAACATGCTCAGAGGCCTAATAAAATTATTAGCATAATCTCCAAAGCTGCAAGCAATGGTCCTTGCATAGCATCATTAGTGGTATTATAATGATCCTGAATAATTTTTACCTTAATAGTGTTCACTCAAATAAATAACAAACTAATGGATGTGATGACTAAATTTTTGTAAAGTATTGAACTCTAACATTAACTTTTAAAATCAAATACTAATCCTGGTTTTCACCTACCACTTCAGATTATTTTGTTATAATGATGTATCCATTATTAAAACATTAAAATGCTTTATGTGCATCTTTTCTTTATCCTTTTTGTTTGAATCTGGTACTCTTGCCCCATTCTTTTACAGTCAGTGTCTGTAGAAATGGTATAAGTACTTTATTTCTCTTCAAAACTGTCGCCTGGATTCTTTACTCTGTTTCATTCTGGGAGTTTCTCTTACACCACCACTTGTCTCCACCCTTTTCCTCTGCATTTCTTTGATCATCTATTAACTTAAGTGTCCTTTAGAGCTGAATCTTGATCATGGAGTGGATTAACCCTTGCACATCAGAAATTGAGGCTAAGGCTACAGATATGCTAAGCCTAGATCTTCATTGCCTACTGGTTTTAAGGCACATCTGTTTTTGTAGGCAGTAAAAGTGAGAAGCAGCATACCCAGGTTTATATCCACTAGCTTTAGGTACTCCAGCCTAATAATTGGGTACCCTGCTGGATATGAATCAACTGAAGATAACTTTCAACTTGTGCTCAGAGCAGAGACAGAGGTGCTTTCTCATTAGACTACTGTGGGAATTTGCACTATGGCTGTGGCTCTAGTGGTGTACATGTTTTATTGTAATGGAAAGAAGAGTTTTGTTAGAGGACTGAGGCTTCAGTTGCTGCATCCCCTGTAAAACACAGCAAAACGCATACATGTAAATTTGCAGTGAGATGGAAGGTAGGTGAAGAATAGGCCAAAGAAGGGTTTTCTGCTAGTCCAGAGGTATGCAGCAGAGAAACAGCTAAGCCAACTCCATTCTGTTGTGTTTTTTGGCTAATCCATCCCTGCACATAACCAACAGGTTATCGTATTTGTGGAATAAAGTAACACTTTAAACACCAGCCTATTAACTACATTTTGTTATGACACCATACCTCTCACTCCCCCAAATTCTCTCTCATTTCTATAGCAGCGTGTGAAGACTAAAAAATATCGGCAGTCAGAGCACCAATTATTGCCTCAGCTTTCACACAGCTGTACAGGGCAAGGTAATGCACAGCTGTGCCCAATCAGACATGCTTAGGAAAATCAGGCAATTCTGTAAAATGTTCTCCCAGGAAATGCACAGGAGAGTGAAATATTTGTGCCTGAGGAGCGGGGATTCCTTCCCCCTGCTTCACCCCACCACCCCAAACCCCCCCCAAGTTGATGGCTTTTTTCCTTTTTAGTATTTGTTTGGTGGTTTGTAGGTTTTTTGTTGTGTTTTTTTTTTTTTTTTTTGTCTGATGATATTTATTGTCTGGCTGTCTTAATAAGGCAGCACATGTGTACTTTTATTTTTAGTTTAAAATTTGGTTCTATTGCAGAAGGTGGTCAAGGACAATACATGTTTGTGGTTGGGGTTTTTTTTTATATTGTTCAGCAAAGCAAGCTTATAATGATAATTTGGATATAAAGGCCTTAAAACCTGTTTGTGATAGGTGAATAACTGAGTGTCATTATGTGGCCCAGATAGCTCTCCTGGTGAAGAAAGGATATCTCTTAATAAGACGACAATGCTTGCTTTAGAGAGCTGTGTAAATTAAGGCGTTTGCTAGAAAACAGATGAAAAGAAGGTGCATTATAACCAAAGGTATCAAAGATCTTAGCTATGAGATCTAGTGAAGTAGAAAAGGAAACTAGACTTTTGTACAATGTTGAACTTGTACTCCTGTGTTGCGTGTGCCTGATCTCCTGAAAGACAAGACAATGGATGTCTGAATTTACTTTTAAGAACTACCAGCTTTAACTTGCTGCAAAACCTAATCTTGTGAGAAAGGGCTGTATAAAATAGGACCTTGTTTCTAATATGTTTAGTTGTCATGTTTAAGAGCTGATGTCCTTTTGATTGAAATGTCGCTATATGAGAGTTACCACAACTTGTTTGATAGTGCTTCTGACACTACACAGTATAGATAATGAGACTGAAGTACTGAATGTGGAAGAAATGTCTGGTGACCTATACAACCAAATTCCTGAAAACTTAGAAGAAGCAAGGGCAAATGGGAGAAATATCCAGACTGGTGAGTTATTTTCTTTCACTACTTCTCTGTGCAGTGTTTTCAGTTAGCTGATGTTCTATATTAAATTCTACGAAAGGCATGCTAGAGTTTCTAACAGAAAGGGTGATATGGTTATCACATGTGGATCATACTCACTAGCTTACAGACATTTTTTGTTAAGGTATTTAGATATCTAAAAAGTAGCTTTTTTAATGTTTCTGGGTATCTACATGGAATTAAACTTTTAGATGCTTTTCAGTTATGTCTCTAGGCCTTGCTTGTATGTATAACTGCTGAAATCTTTTTTTAGCTCTTTCTGTGTGCTGAGGAGATTAACCTCCTTGGTAAAATGAGATAAAGCAGGGGCCCAAACAGCAGGGAAGATTGCTTATATATAGCTGTAGCCATTTTCTTTAGTAAATGTGTTTTGAAATTACACCTCAGTTCCACAGCATAACGTAAGAGCTGTGTCCTTTTTTTCGTACTCTGTCTTCTTCTGGAGATGCACAAGGCGTGTTCTCTTCTCCTGTTGGTGTGGACTCAATTAGGTGTGGAGAACTAACTAGCCTAAATATAGCTGTTGCCTAGAAACCCCATTATACCCAGGTAACACCAGAAAACCTAAATTGTATCTGACACTGGTGCAATCATGTCTGCCCTGTGCATACTCACGAAAACTGAAAGATGCTAGTGCTTTAAGTATGTAATATCTGTTATATTGTGTATGTTTCCTCACTGTGTGAGTAAATGCTAATAACTGTATGCTTAGTTTCTATGCATTTATCCTTGTAGAAACATCTTATTTCTGCCTTTGATTTGTATTATCTGTAATAGTAGTTATTTTCCATTATATTTTTTATAAAGAAAGAAGTGTTATTGTTCACTTTCTTCCTATGCTTCAAGATGTTTACGCTTTGCACTTTTTTCCCTTGAAGCAAAAGAGGCAAGAAGATGCATTTGTAGTTGTTTGGAGGGCAAGGTGGGGAACAAGGGAAATGCTGAGGCAGGAAGAATCCTTGCGCTGTCAGTCACCAGTGGTATAAATTTTCTTTTTAAAAAGTCAACATTGTGTATATTGTTTGCAAATGACAGTTTACAACTGTTATGCTTCTACATGGAGGAGGAGGCTTGTGATCTTCCAGCTGATTTGTACTTATGTAATTTCTAATGAGGAAGAGTTCTCCTTTGCTATAGAACCCTACCTAGAAACTTCATTATAGAATGACAGGACACAATTATTATTTAACACAGTGTGTGTCTTAGCCTTTTTTTAACTGATAGCATTTTACTGTTTCACAGTAAATTGTTCCACGTGATGGAAAGTATTTTATATGTAATGTTTTGTGTGCTCTTTAAACAAACTGCTTAGCATGCTTATTAGAATAAGGTGTCTAAAATTTTCTTTCTGCTTTCTTAATCAACTTTTACATATTTATTTAGTACTTGAAGGAGCTTAACAAATCTGTATTCTTGGTCAGCTTACTGTTTTCTGGGGTAGGCAACTAGTCACCTTAATGTCATGATGTGTCTTCACTATTAAGTGGCTGATATCGTCAACAGAGAGGATTTCGCAGTGATTTTGCTGGTTGAATAGTAATGTTCTTGCTTATATACAGAAGTAAGTGTGGAGACAAGACACTTACAAAACATTTGACTGAAAAGTCAATTGAAGGCAAAGATGAATACTCTGTTATAAGCATAGCTAGACTGAACATCTTTCAGAACAGAATTTTTTTTGAATGCAGCTTTTACGGTATTTTGGTCCTTTGGTATTACTGAGGCTCTTTGCAGCACTGCAACCTTTCACTGAAGCTGTTGAGGTAGTGTTTTCCGGGGCCTCTGTGGCAGTATCTTTCTTTTGTTTTTCTCATGTTGTTCTCAGATTGTTGGTCTTGTGCTCTGCACCTGCAAACCCTCATAGTACTGTTGTGGCAGGTTCATAAGGCAAGCGACTGCTGCTGATATAAGTTTCATATCTTTCTCCTCTCTAGTCCTTCTTCTTGTTTTATAGCTTTGAGTTTGTACTACTTAGTGCACAATAAACTTAGATAGTCCTTTAAATAACCTATCATTGTGTAATATTTATTAAGTCTCTGTATGCATAGATTAATGTGCAACATTTGCACCTGGTCAACGTACTCCAATCAAAGCTAATGGCATCATTAAGCAGGGGCAGTCAGTAGGGAGTTTGCTCAGGTCCTCAAGAAAAGTATATAATAACACAGAGGAAAAAGCATGGTGAAAAATAATCCTTTTTCATTATTAGAATCTAATGCTTAGTGTACTCTCATTTGAGTCAGTGGATGTGAATGCAGGTACACTCAGGATAAGCTAAGAATTAAATGTTTCCTTGTTCTCACTACTGCAACTTCCTCGTTAAGTAGTTATGTGAGCATTTAAAAGAAAAAGTCATTATCTCTATGTTAATGTCTGGACAGCTTCAGATGACCTGAAATCCTAAAATCTTGGTCAATTAGTTATTTGCTTAACAAAAAAAAAAAAAAATCTCCATTCTAATTAACACACACCACACTTGCTTGGTGAAATTTATAAGCATTCTCTGCAATGACCCTTATAAAGAAAAGATTATTCCTTTTTGGGGGGGGAGGAGGAGACCTGCATAGCTGTGTCTTGCCTGAGCTTGCAATTTTCCACATGCTTTGAAGTCAGAGATGCCTGAATTTGTCACAGAATCTACTTCTCCCTTTTTACTTCAAATAAAAATGTGAAATTCAATGTACTAGGCTTAACGCATCCTGTCAAAGTACATGCAGAGGTTCAACAAGTAAGGTCCTTCTCTGCCACTGCATATAAATCTTTAATGTTCTAAATATTTAATGGATAAGAAAAATGTTCTGTTCCAGAAAAGGGTGGGGGGAAATCACAAATTAAATCTTTTACAGGTGCAGTAAGCCAGCCAAGCACCAAGANTTTCCTGTTTTAAGAGCTAATACTGGCCTTGCCACACATTTCTTTTCTTTTTTTCTTTTTTTTTTTTTTTTTTTTTTTTTTTTTTTTACTTGAAAGGGGGAAGAAAAAAAAGAGGTAGGGGGGGTGCGGGAAGGAAAAATTCATGTAGCTATTCTGTCTGCAGGTTAAAATTCCCATGAGTTATCAAGTGACTTTGCATTGAATTGCATTGCTACACCAACATGCTGCTAAAATGAGATTCCATAAGCCATGTCCCCACTGACTGTGGGGTTTACTATTGCACAATAAGTGCACAAAGTGCACAAAAGTGAAGAAACACCATCTTGGTCATGGTGTCTTACTTCCCGTGTACAGCAGCTGCTTCAGGGTCAGGTTGTGGATCTCTCATAAATGTGCTACAGGCTGTCTGTAGAGTTAAACTACCTCATAGGGTAGAACAGTCATTCTTCAGCTGACTGGATGAAGCATATATTGTAGTCTAATCACAGTTATAGCTGGAGTGCAATGTAAATGTAACTTTTTTTTTCCCAGCCTTGAGTCCTTCTCAACAAATAAATGTCAGTAAACATTACTACACTTCCTTAAAAAATAAATGTTAGGCTTTTCAAGATGTTTTTACTTCAGTATTCTTCTAACAGTATTGCAAGCCTGTTAATATCAAATTCAAGGAAAAGTTCCATATTTAGAACAAGGCTTACCTCACTGAAGTCTATAATGAGATGTATAACCAAATGACTCTGATTACTTATGTGACCCATGTCATGTTTATTGAAAGAGTTTCAATACTCTTTAAAGCTAGGCTGCTGACCAAAATCAATGATTACTGACCTAGATTTGAAAATATTTGCAAGACTTACCGAGTGTTAGGTTATCTGATAAAAGGCTTGTCTCCACACAAAAAAGAGCACAGTGGCCCAGTGCAAGGGAGGGTAACCCCAATAACCTGAATGGAGAAAGGGAACCCCTGCCTGATTCCTCCAAGGGCTATCAGTGGAGGGCCATAAGCCACATAGTCTGGGGGGTGAAACACATCAAGATGAGTCAATGGTATGGTTGTCCTTGTCACCTTTCAGACTGAGAGGTTCTTGCGTAGAGGGGTATGGGACTAATGGTGGGATACAGTGTTTTGGGATTGTGCAGGACTTATGAAATATTATGGGGAAGGACAAAAGGTGGGGGAAAGGGAGGGCTTAAGGTGGTTTTCAGAGGGACAAGCATGGGAAAAGAGGGATAAGGGAATGAAAGACCCATTGATTGTAGGCAGGCTGCTGGTCAGTATGCTTGTCTGGCCATGCATCACACCAGACCCATACAATGTGTCCTGTATTTTTAAACTTTATTTCAATTATTTCCCTGAGGGGGCTATCTGTGTGCATGCTTGTGTCTGCAGGTCTGAGTGCCAGCAACTGGAGTGGGACCATGGGTCATAGGGGCTCATGTGCCTGTGGTGCCAGCAGTTGGAGTGAGTGAGGGTGTGCATGTCACTGTTTGATTGCTGTATCAAGCTGGACTAGCTAGTGAGTAAGTTAAGTGTCTTGGGAGCCATGTATCAAAGCAGTTGCAAGTCTGGGCTGGACATGTATGTGTCCTACAACTGTAGGAATTGTCTATCAGATGGACCAGGAGCTCCAGGCCAGCTACTGGAGAGATCATAAGGCCTGGGAATTGATAGACCTCTGCATGAGTGTCTCTGCACGAGACACCTGGAGACAAGAGGCTCCACAGACTAGCTACTGGGTAGGCAGCATCCAAGGCTGGTTACTGGAGGGATCCACTGTGTGTGTGTGGTGGTGTGTGTAACAGGAAGGCCCTGTATCAGCAGCTGGAGGGGTGCTGGGGGCCTCAGGGGCTCATATGTCCAGGTGCCAGCAGATGGGGCAGCTGCTGGATAGACTCGGTGTCTAAGTCCAGCTCTGGAGGGATTCACTCTGTGTGTGTGTATGTATGTATCCACTAGTGGACTTTTATCCCGATCAGCCAGAAAAGGGAGCAGATGAGATCATGGGTGCATGAGAGTTGAGTGTTTACCGGTGTGGCCGGCCATGTATATATGTCGTACACATACGTTTGTGTGTCTGTGCGCCCTTGCTATGGGTTGGACTGGGAGTCAGGGAGCTGCAGCAGCCTTGCTTCTCTTGGGCTGTCAGATTTGGCAACACCTAACATCAAAAGCCAAATCGTTATTGCACTTATTGAAGTTCCTTGCCCTTGCCCTAAAGTTCCTAGTTCCTTGCCCCGTGCTAAGAAGTGATGTACAGCTACAAGTGAAACTGTATCTCTGCTTCTCTGGAAGAAAACTTAAAAATGTGAAAGTTGAAAGGCTCAAACCTGGAAGATGTATTTAAATGGAACTTGGTTCAAAATATGCTTTTTAAGTTCTGTAACTCTAGAGTCAGTGTATTTTTTTGTGAACTTGCATTATTTTCCAATTCTGGCACTATTTTTTGACAAATATGAAATCTTGTGACACTTGCAAAATTCATCAGTTTTCATCTGCTTTAGGCAACATCTTTTTCTCTGAAGTGATTCCTTAGTGCAGTATATGGTCTTCTAGAAGCAATAAGGGTAGCAAGGCAATAGTAATGGAACTTCAAAGAAAGCAATGGAGTATCCAGACTGGGAAAGGTAGTCAAATATTAAGCAAGTGCACAGCTGCTCTTGACTTTCATCGGGGGTGTTTTCCATAAAACATACTGAACTTATTTCTTGGGGTTTTTGACCTTGTATTTATGTGCCTTTTCTCAGCTTTATTTTAAATATGTGGTTTTCTTCTAGTTGATTGCTTGTTCCTTTAACACAGGCATGCTTATACTCTTATTTTTGACTAGTTTACAGCACTTTGTAAGGCACAGAGCTAAATATCGTACCTATTACAGTATGAAAAAATAACCTTAATGTGACCAAAAATGCTGATCAGTTGGACAAACAAAAATGAAGCAGTAAAAAGTATTTAGACATAGGGATTACCCAAGTTCATTGCCATGTATGTCTTCAGGGTAATAATGTTTTTTGGGAGAGTATCAGAGGAAATTATTAACAGGAAAATGAAGCACAGAAGTTTGAATAATAGGTTGTGCTCTTCAATTGAAACAACAGCTGGCAGATCTATTTTTTTAGATACACTTGTGACTTCAAGGTTGATCTTTAGAAGTTTAGAAGTTTAAAAGGGATATCAGGAAGACAGCCTCCATGATCTGTAGTGTTGCATATCTAAACACGTAGTATGTAAAGCATAGAGGGTTGTGTTCCAAAATATTAGGCCTTTCAGGAAAAAATGTCTTCATTAAGATTTTAAAATTGCTTGAAAACTACTGTCAATATGTAGAAGCTTATATTGGACATCTTGCCATAAGCCTCTGTGGAAACAGCCCTACAGTAGTGGTAATAGTCTCACTTGATTGATAGACTGTCAATATCTTCGTTAGCACTTATTTTCTTATGCTTCCCATCAGATAAGGTGAGTCAGAACTAGGGTTTTTTTTCCACAATTCACATGCAAATAATAGAACATATACCCGTGGTTCGGTGCTATTGACATGTATTAAACGTATAGTATCCCATTCTACTTGGCAGTTTCCTTCCCCTTACAGTGATTTTTTTTTTTTTAACTCAACACTCTTCTTACTAAATATTCACCTGAAACTGTGGAGCAAAATGTGTCTGCTGAAGGGAGACATCATGCATTAAGCTATGATTTTTAGTCAGGGTTAGAGGATGGAGGTAGATACCTAAAAGGACATAAAATTAATTCTTATCATGACTGTTTTGGCATGAATAAATCTTATTAGTTTTACATCTCAGTCAGTGGGGAGAGAGGAATGCTACTTTAAAAGGCTATTTATAACACCTAGGTTAATACACTACGCTGCTTCAACTGGTAAACGTTAGATAAAGGTGTAAATATTTTTCAGATGGAGCACTGAGTGTAGAAAGGCTCTACAGAGGGATCTGGACAGGCTGAATCAACGGGCTGAGGCCAATTGTATGATATTCAACAAGGCTAAGTGTCACGTCCTGCGCTTGGGTCACAACAACCCCATGCAATGCTACAGGCTTGGGGAAGAGTGGCTGGAAAACTCCCGGCAGAAAAGGACCTGGGGGTGTTGGTCGACAGCTGGCTGAATATGAGCCAGCAGTGCGGCCAACAAGGCCAATAGCACCCTGGCTTGTATCATAAAGAGTGTGGCCAGCAGGACTAGGGAAGTGATCGTGCCCCTGTACTCGGCACTGGTGAGGCCGCACCTTGAATACTGTGTTCAGTTTTCGGCCCCTCAGTACAAGAAAGACATTGAGGTGCTGCAGAGTGTCCAAAAAAGGGCAACAAAGCTGGTGAAGGATCTAGAGAACAAGGCTTATGAGGAGAGGCTGAGAGAACTGGGGCTGTTTAGAGAAAAGGAGGCTGAGGGGAGACCTCATCCCTTTCTATAACTACCTGAAAGGAGGTTGTAGTGAGGTAGGTGTCAGTCTCTTCTCCCAAGTAACTAGCGATAGGACAAGAGGAAACGGCCTCAAGTTGCGTCAGGGGAGGTTTAGATTGGATATCAGGAAAAATGTCTTTACCAAAACGGTTGTCAAGCATTGGAACAGGCTGCCCAGGGAAGTGGTTAAGTCACCATCCCTGGAGGTATTTAAAAGACGTGTAGATGTGGTGCTTGGGGACATGGTTTAGTGGTGGACTTGGCAGTGTTAGGTTAATGGTTGGACTCAATGATCTCAAAGGTCTTTTCCAGTCTAAACAATTCTATCATTAAAGAAGCACTGAAACTAATAAACAGTTGTTTCCTAGTTCTGCTTTCAAGAGGCTTATTTCCAAGAATTCTCAGCTGTATTACTCCACAAAGGGAGTAATACAGCTCCAAATTACTCCAAAAAGGGGAGACACTTAGTATTAGTCTATAGGTTGGTTGACGTATGTTACTTACTCTTTTTCTGAAATTGTCAGTATTATGGAAGTATTTGAAGACACTTTTGAGTCTGGAAGTTTTAATATTTAGGTAGATTTCTCAACTTCTTTAAAAAAGACTTTATGCAACAGTGTCCATAAGCAGTTTGTTTCCTTTAAAATTTATTGTTTAGGAAAGTGGCTTTATCTTATTCAGTCTACTTCTATCATCTGTACTAAGATGACTGTGCTGTCATTCTTTAGGATTAATCACTATGTATCTCATACAGTTGTAAGAAGGCACCTTTTCGCTAGGTGGGATGAAATATGACTTTTCCAAGCACTTATAGCATTTTTTTTTTCCTGTGCTGCAGATGAAAAATAAGAACAAAGCTAAAATTGAGATTCTTTTCATGCAGTAGAACAGGTCTGCAGTTCTGGCCTCTGTCCTTCATTGCTTAATCTTTTTTATGAATAACCTTAGAAAAACTTGTCTGATTTCTGATTCTTAGATTATATAAAGGATTTTAGTCATCTGAGTGATGCCAAAATTTTGTTGGCATCTGAGTTTTGTCATATTTGTGCTTTGAGATGTATTATTTTGGCTGTGCCTTGGGATGTTGTGCTTATGCCTATATTGGTAAATTAAACATGTCGAAGACTACCTCATGAATACAGCCATACTCTGTCAGCTAGCCTTAATGCCAGAATGTTAAGCTCTTACCCTTTAAAAATAAAATTGCTGTGTCCAAATTGGCTTTTGGGAGTAGTTTTTGAACGTTGCCAACTCCTGAATCGTGCCCAGGAATAATTTGGGAGAGCACTGGTTGTTCCAGGCCAGTTCAGGCCAAAAACTATGCCAGGCAGGGCTTTTATAACAATTAAAAGGACAGATAATTGAATTCCAATGCTGTGGAACACTTCCTAGCACTTCTTAATTAAATACTATAGGGCTAGCCAAAGTAATAAGCTAGAAAGTTTTTATTTTGTTAATAACACTAAATTTCAACTTGTCAGTTAACTTAAAAACTGCCACTTAAGGCCACACACACAAACTTTGCTTTAAAAGGGAAAAAATTTAATGAATTTGCCTTAGACTGTAGAAAGCATAATTAATTGACACAGCCTTGAACAGTTCAGCAACTCTCTTCTGTTTTAACTTAACTAATGATTTTATAAAATAACATGTTTCCTTTGTTTTCATTTGTCTTTTATTTGGTTTCTGTTAATATTCTGTTTCACTGCCTTTAGCTGCTGGATGAGACTATTTCAAATATCAGAGTGCTAGTCTAAGAGCTGAAGAAAAGTAGCTCTAGACTCAGGATTAACCAATGGAGATGGTATTGCAGATATGATCTTCCTATTAATCAGTCTCCCCTCTTTTGTGCAGGCTGTAGGTCTTTTGAGCATTTTCATTAGGAGCAGGAACTGAAATCAGAACTTCTGACTTTCAGCTACCTACATCCGATGACATACAACCTCTCTAAACCAATGATCAGACAAGTTTCCCCACTTCTTTACAAATTTCAAGTTTTTATATAACGTAAGTTCATGTTCAATCTTTAAATGTTCGTTGTTGTTTCTTGAGCACCTAGTTGGTGCAATTATAGCAAAAATTTTATAGTAAATAGTGTAGAAAAAGAGCTGTAGTAAAAACTTCATTGTACTATGAGATTATAGAGAAAGAGAGCTGGTGTAACTGATATACTGGTAGCGTATGTACTTTGTGGAAAACAGGAAAATATTATCCTTACTGTGGGACTTTGCTGTCTTCACCAGTTTGTACCACAGAAGCTTGTCATCAATGCTCTGCATATTATACTGATATTCAGTTTTCTCTTTTCAAGGGGATAATGTGAGATTATTCTGCTGAATTTTTCTGAATATTTGATATACCTTAGAGTCCCAAAATTTCTGTGAAGAGTTTATAAATAAGAATGGTCTAAAAGCAATGCGGGCTGAAAAATGTGTGGCTTTCAGTTAGCTCTTCAGTGGATCATCAACGATGAGAAACAGAATGTTTTGAGGGAGGGTAGATTTACAATGCAATGAAAGCCTCAGCCACCAATATTGTTTTCTAACAAAGGATTTCTGAAGTGATAAAGAACCATTTGGGGAGAGAGCTATTTAACAAAATCAGGAGAGAAAGGAAAGATTTGGGTATGGTTTTATGAATGATTTAAATATGCTGTTACAAGAGGCAGTCAATCACATCTCTAGTGTCGGCACCAGCGCTCCTTGACCTGGCTGAAAGCTAGCTATGTAAAATAAACAAAGCTTGAGCTGTTTCTTTTGACCAAAAGCAGCTGTACAAGAGATAGTATTATGAACCCTCTTTGCACAAGCAAGGAGATTGGAAAAATGAGACCAACAGTGAGCTTGAAGGGAAAGGTGGGGCCTCTGTTTCTAACAGCAATCCTAATTGGTTTGTAAAACTGCACTTTTTTTTTGACATTGCTTTGAAAAACATGAAATCTTCCAGCAACAGGCTGCTGCAGAGGTGGGTTTTTTGGGGGGTTTTTTGGGTTTTTGTTTTTTGGGTTTGTTTTTGTTTTTTTTTTAATAAAGCAAAGAAAAACAAACAAAACCCCTCAGGTACTTAAAGTTATTTTGCATGTACAGATCAATCCATGTATCTGCAATAACTCTCTGTTATAGACTTATGTATGCACTTGCCATGTATCAGCACTTCCCTGGTTGCTGTCAAAATCTTTTTAAACTTACCCTGGATGCCTTGACCCCAGGATTCTTGCCTTCTGCATTCCAAATGCATAGGCAATGCATAGAAATCACCTAACCACAGCTGATCTCCTCCTCAGACTGACAGAAAGGTGAGGGAATGGAGGGCATTCTTAGATAACAAGCAGATCTCTTTGACACCCAGGATTCACAGCTTACTACTACATGAAAGCGACATCAGGGACTGGCTGGACAGAGTATTCAAGGAGATATTCACAGCAAGGGTCTGGAGCAATAACTTTTTAACCTCTCCCCTCAAAGGAATTTTAGTGTTGCATTAACATCCTTTGGAGAGATACAGGAATAGCCCAGAGAAATTACTGCAGGATTTCTGCACTTACAATAGCTTATATGCAACTACAGGGGATAAATACCTACTTATTTTACAGACAGTGGGTTTTTATTCAGCAGAATTTGACTGTTATTAGGATGCTTCAAATTCAAGAAGCAGGAAGGAGATGACAAAGGAAATGGTATTTTGCAGCATCGTGGTATTGAAACTTTAAAATGCATGCAGTACTAAACCAGAAAGTTGTTACATATCAGCAAGCGGTATCACAGTTTATTACTGTATATCCTGTTTAAAATGTGTTGGCAGTTTCCTAGTCAGACTTGTCAGCAAGATATTCAACACTTCATGTGAGGCCCTCATTTTATCAGAGTATAACATAATGATTTAAGGAGTAGTGGCATTCAGCATCCCTGATCTTAGGATCACTTTAATAATTCTCTTTATGTCATGGTAGGGAATTTGTTAACTTTATTAATAGATTACCTTGCAAGTCCTTCCTGAGGATTGGACATTCTGTGCAAAGTAATACATTAGAACTGCCCATTTTCATTTTTTCCCCTTCTGGGTGTGTTAGGTATAAACTATAAAATCATATTTTTAAAGGTGGAGGTTGGTTAAATGAGAATTGTTTTTAAGACTTCATTCATTAGTGTCTTATTAGTGTACTGTTTTTTCAGGTATCTCTATTTCTTATTCCAGCAGCCAGTAGATGGGGATAAATAGACTGAAAGCCCAACAGGATAAATGAAGCTTAAATGAAATAAACCTGTGTCAGAGGAATGAAGGATGACGTCTTGAATTATAATGTGAACTCTTTCTGTATAAGGGTGTGACAATGCAAATGTGATATTTGATAAGTCTTTGATTTGTAATGACTAGCTTTAGGGTGACTCAGGCTTATCCTCTAGTATAGGAAGGTGTGATGTTTTTCTCCCTAGAGATGCATTATCTAACAAACCTATGTGAAATAGGTCAGATAAATTCTATAGACTATTTTATCCTCAATTGGAAACAACTGAGAAGCCTTTCACACATCATTTTTGAGTAATGAAGCATAGTTAGGGTGTTACTTCAGTAACATATAAATTTACAGGTGCCGACTTGTTTCATTACAATTTGGGGCTACATTAAGGAGTAAAAGAGAACACCGAATAGTCTTTTGTATACATCCAGCCTGGTAAAATGCATCGACTCTCCTTCAGCCTTTTGTTCTGGACATGTCTGTCCCTCATGGGACATGGAGTAGGATGGGTGGGGAAGGGATGGGGAGTTGGAGACACTTTCATACAGGATGGTGTTTGACTGAAGTCAAACAATATAATACTTGATCCCAATTTAAGACTATGATGTGGTTAGATTACTGTATATTGTGCTACTGTACCTGCAGCAGTTTCTGGTACTATTAAGAGCAGAGATCCTGTGCTCTTTCTCAGGGGGCAGAGGGTAAACACTGAATATGTCTTGCCAGTTACAACAGCTCTTGCAAGAGGAAAAAAAGTGTCTCATCTTTGAAGCCCTAATCGTAAAAAATTTTCTTGCATGCCAGACTTGTCAGTTTTTCCGCTCTGTAGTTAGAAATGATCTTGGAGGAAATTGTCCTTACTGTGGAGGCCCAAACAACAAGTATGTCTAAGGGGTAAAGAAGTGAAGCAAAAAGGATGTGTGACAGAAGAACATCTCTTTTAACTTAAACATCTTGGCCTTTCCCTCATGTTACAATATTACATGGTAACTGCAAGTGCTACAAGCATGACAAGCAATGCCACCCAAAACCTGAGAATAAAGAAACTTACTCTACAGTTGAAGGACCATGTGTGTTCTTAAAGAGTGGAAGTTATTCACAGTTTTCAGGAAATGTACAAAAGTGATTCAAAGTCATTCTGCCTTTCTGTTTGCTTTTTTGAAGAGACCTCTCTTTGCAGTAGAGAAGTTATGTTCTTTTCTTTACCTGTGACATCTTTTTTTGCAACATTAGGAGAGCAAATTGCATTTTTCAAAATAATTAGTCCTCTATTCTATACAACCCAGTGGGAATAAAACTCCTACTGGTATTACTGAATGCTTGTAACTTGGGGTATGGGTGGGGGGTG
>WAAD01019192.1:9241-24105 GCA_013389945.1 Fregata magnificens | reverse complement strand
GAACTGTCTCCGCCCGCTTGCCGTAGGGAAGCTGCCGGCCGCTGCCCCCCGCCCCCGCGCTCTTACTTGAGCCTTGAGGGACTCAGCGATGAGCTGGGCCCCGCTGACAGCCTCCCCCTCCGCACCGCTCCCGGAGGCCATGCCGGCTCCGCGCAGCCCGGGGCCCGGCCCCAGCACAGGCCGAAGCCGCCCACCAGGCAAGCGGACAGGACCCCCAGCCGAAAGTCGGGCGTAGTTGACTGGCACGTCGCCCAGCCAATGAGACAGCGGGGGGGGCGGACCCCGACTGCCGCAGATGTCCACCTCTGACCCCGTTGCTAGGCGGCGCGGGGTTAGGGCGAAGGTTGGGAAGCCTCCTATTGGCTAGAGCGGGCACCCAATCAGAGGCCGGGAGGTGCCTGCCTTCCCTACGGCCCCACGCAGCCGTAGGCCCGTGGCGNGCCCCTCCAGTAAGGGGCAGGGGAAGTGGGGACAGCGCTCCCGCGCCTCGCCAAGCCATTGGCCTCAAACCCGGGGAGGCGGAAGCGGGTGAACCCCCGGCCCAGGCTCCCCTAAGGCCGCGGTTGGCGTCTGGCAGCTCGACCTTGAAGGCCCGTGGGAGCTGCAGGGCGTAGCGCGTTTCTAACTAGGGCGGCCTCCTCCGCAGTGTGACACTCCAGCTTTGTGGAGTTGGTCAGAGATTGCTAACGCAGAGCGGGGCAAAGTACGGGGTAGTTTACTGGGAGCGTAGGGTGAGAGCCTTCTCCAAAATCCTCTCCGAAGGATGGTGCACACCATTATACCTGGCTCTGCCCACCCTGGCTGCGCCAACCTTGCCCATGTCCAAGAGACACAGCTGACAATATGTTCTGCTGGGTTCTCTGACTTGTTGGTTGTGCTACCATCTTGAGTTGCTCAAGCTGAACCACTAATAACAACAGCATTCAATTCATCCTCACTCTGTCACTAAGATAGCATAGATCTTTTAATTATTTCAGGAATGCTGTGAAATGTATAAAACTTTTTGCAAAACATTTATTAGAATGGGCAGCATTCTTTGAAAGTAGATTGCGCCTCTGGATAAAAGCCAGGAGACTAGGGCAATGTTATATAATGCATTGCACACAGAATAAACATTTTTCAGAAATGGAAATGCGAGAGACCAGTTTCCATTGAGCTATGATTGAATTGCTAAAAAAACCCTCATAAAAACCTATATAGTAAAACGCTGTATTAAAATATAGTGCAGCATATAAAAGCAGGAGACAGGAGGAATCAGTGGAACAAACTTGAATTTCACTCTATTTTTACATCTGTGTAGGGGCTGTTGTGTTATATATATTCTATATATTAGGATGGCAGCAACATCACAATTCATGGATGTCACTCAATGTAAAAAAGACTTAATTATTTTTTCATAGCAAATTTAATATTTTGCCTAGTAATTATTACTATTTATGTTACTATAGCTTAACAGGCATTCGCTATTAATCACTTAAGAGGACCCAGACTAGTGCTGTGCTACTTCTGTTTTTTAGAGTCTGTTGGATTCTTCTGAGTATAAAAGCGCTAAGAAGCAGGGTATGTATTGCCTTTCTCTGTGTATACATCTATGTATGGTGAGAGTTGACAAACTTCTAAGTTTCCAAAGTTGTTGAAAGGTGAGTGACTGGATGCTTTGCTTCACAATGTGCTGAGATCAGGTGGTTCTGAAAAACTGAATAGGAAAACAGTCTGCACTGTGACTGGGGGAAAAACTTTTCTGAATCGGCATCCAAACTTAAACACCAGTCTTTTTACCTTTTGTGCAGAACTGTAACTAAAATACTGTGACTGCATGACAGTAATACTGCTATGAAATACTTACATTTGGGTGAGATGATCCTACTGAAGTGTATCTGCCAGGCAAAAGACCACATAAATCACAGGAAATGGACAGAAAAAGAGATTAAATTATAAAGCATTTCAGTTAATGAAATTTCTTTAAAGTCGTGGCTCAGGTGAGGTGACAGCTCTGTAGACCCTGAAAAAATTACCTTCTCTTCAAGGAAAGGATTTATTAGATAGTGTAACACTTTCTGTTAGGGGAAAAAAACCAGAATGTGGCTGAGACTTTCTTGCAGTCTCACAGCCTAAGGGCTGAGTAAACCCTGATGGTATCCTTATTTTGGCTGGAAAGGTTACTATCCCCAAGCCCAGCCTTGGAGCTTGTCACGGCTCTCCTTGTTAGAAGCAATCCATTAGATACCAGGGTTCTGTTTTTTAAACTGTCAAATAGGGGAGAGGCATTAGGGAGCACTGATGTAAGTGCTCAGCCATCATCTGTAGGACTAGCAGTAATCACAACCAAGGGTAAGGACTCAGAGGAATTATTTTAGTAATTAAATTATTTTAGTTGGCCCAGGTTCAGCCAGATGGGATTGTGTAGTTGGATGTTCAGTGCTAAACCTCTTGTGCATCTAAACAGGGAAGGGATTCAGGTTAGTACTTTGAGTGTTTCTGACCACCAGAAAATAAACCGTGGCAGAAAAACAAGAATTCTCCAAGCATGTCTGTAAAATACAACATTTTGTAGGAGCCCATGACCTGTTCATTTTTTATGTTGGTGTGTTTGGCTTAGAAGGCAAAAAGGCTATTTTTCTAACGCATAGCAATTCCATCCTGTGATCTGAAACTCACCAACTTTTTCCAACACTAGTAATGATGAATTCTAATTACACCTTAGTTGAGAACTTTGTTGAAGAATGGCTGACTAGAACCCATTCCTGTCCTAAATAGGCATTCTGGCTCTGAAGGGATGACAGAAATAGAAAAGCTGGTTTTGTCAGTGAAGTGCAACACCATGTGTTTATTTTCAGTGGCTTCCTTAACTGTGAGAGGCCTCCCACCTCTCCTCTCCCTTCCCCTGCTACTGCTTTATATCTTCACGTGTACCTTGGTATTTCATTTGCAAAGCTGAGCTGCATAGGACAAAGTAGGATCCTCTGTTCTCGAAACGCATTGCCAAATCACCCCCCCCATAAGTACCAAGTGTTTTCCTCAAGATGCAGAATAGCAAGGGTAGCTTATTGTACATCACTTCTCAAAACTGTGTCTATAAATGGAGTATCTTTAATACAACTGTTTACAGAGATGCCAAGGCTTTATTCTGTTTTTATTGTGCTTCAGGTAACTTAAATTTACCATTGAAGGCATGTATATAAGGACATATTGGCAAATTAAAGCCTTAAGAAAATACATAGTTGAGCTTAGCAGCATCTAAGAGTTAAGTTACTCCTGGACCCTTACAAGTGTTATTACATACTAAAACTTTTTGGTTGAGCAAGCAAGTCTTCTGCCTACCATAGGTGCTAAGGTTATGATTTTCCGGTCTTACATGGGATTGTGTTGCTATCCAACCAGTGCTGCAAATAGCGCGTAGAGCTCATGGAAGCAAACAAGTGGTTTAAACTAAGGTATTACTTGCTAAATGCCTTTTGAATAACTTTCCTCATGCTCCAATTTGTTCATTGTTAGACACTAAACCAGTTGGTGATTAGACAAAAAAAACCCAAAACAACGGTACTGAGGATTGCTTATTAGCTGCTTTTCATTCTGGAATTTAAGAAAAGAACTAGTTTAAGTTAACTTGCCATTGACTTTATTTTTTAGGTAGAAAACTACATTTAATATAACATGAATAAAAAATGAAAATGGTATTAGTTTAAAATTGATCTCTTTTCCCTGCTGAGTTCCTGATGGGAACTAGAGAAGGCTCTTCATGCATGTGTCTTTCAGAGTCTATATTTGCTTTGGAAAAAGTCAGGGAGTTGTGGATCACAAAGATTGAAAAGCACTAAGAGTGTTTTGGAACACTTCTTTTTCTTGGATAAGAATTACCAAAGAACAAATACAATTAAAAAGTCAGTAACTGAACTTGAAGACTGTGGGCCATCAATGTTTAGCATCAGTGCATCTCTCCTGCATGCTCTTTCAACTTCACTGATATTCAAGATTTAATTCCTGAATGATACTAGTAACACTGTGGTGACAAATACAGAATTCTGATATCGTGAGAATAACATGGCATTACTACAGCATTTCTTAAGCACAGCCATTGACTATGTCAGTCAGTCCTTGTTCTGTATAAGTAAGTGTTTTCCCAACTTGGGAAGTCAGAAAGGCTCCATGGCGAGCCCATGTTGGAGAGAGTGCCCCTAGCCTTCCAGACTCAATAATTCTTCATTTCTTTCTAAGAAAAGCTCAGTAATGCAAGTTTTCTGCATTTTGTATGGATTTTTGCTTTATTGTTATTACTATGAAAACATGTTTAACCTTACCTATCTGCATTTTATAGAAGGAACGCAGATCTGAATTGCACTCAACATTTTTATGAATGTTGAAAAAAGCTGCACTGTATGAAACAAATTAGTCTATTTATTACATACATGGAGTTGGAATAGAGTGAATCCATAATCTGTCAGGAGAGACATTTTCATGATAGAAAGATAGATAAATGCAGAAGTAGTGTCTAGTGTAATTCTTTTGGCAATTCTCTATTTCAGTATTGATAAAATAAGTTATATCACTACTCTGCTACTAAATATTGTGTCCAAATAATTTTAGGAAATGCTACTTTTAAATATATCCCCCTTCACCAAAGGGGGGAGAAACTGCAAACTTGTGAGCTGCTTTTAACTTTTCCCAAAGGCGTTTTGATATATGGTGCGAAAGATCTATAAATGAATGATAAAGTTAATTGGAAAAGGAGACAAAGCAAGGAGATCAGTAGAACTATACGTGAAGCTAAAATGCTTTTAAACAGGACATAGTTATTTAAAAGCACCAATGTAGATAGATTTAAGGTTTAGAAACAATATGCACATGGTCATTCAGGAATTTAAAAACAACACACTCAGTTCAAACACTGTTAAGAGTCTCAGCTACAGTCCATATTTAATTGTAAATTTAAATTCCTGGCGCTATTTGTTGCTCAAGCTCCACCCACCCCACCTGTTTTTTTCACTCTAGATTTATGGCATACACCATGGTGGATCTGTGCTGGAAGCTGTCCGTCTGCTTTTTTTGCTGTCAAGTTGTCTCAGGAAGAGTTAAGAGGGAGGGGCATTATGTTGCCGCCGTGTATGAACATGAGTCCATACTGAGTCCTAACCCAGCAGCTCTGGTTGATCGACAGTCTGCGCTGGAACTCATGGGCAGAAACCTAGACATCTATGAACAGCAAGTAGTGGCTGCTGCAAGACAGGTATGCCGCAGCTTAGTAGCAGTTGCGTGTGTGCTATGTATATATAGAGTAAGTGCTATTTGAGGATAATCTTTCACATTTGTGTTCCCAGGCAACTAAAGCCGTATTTATATACGTAAGTATGGTCTGGTTTTTTCAGACAGTCTGACCTGCCAGCAGCTCTGAAAAAAATCAGGCCAATTAGCAGCTCGCCTAACTTGAGTTATTCCAAGCTTGGAAAAACACGCCTATAGTTATTTAGTATAGGGAAATTAATTTTCTATTTTGGTCTGAATACCTAGCTCCTTTCTGTTTTCTGAAATGGAATGTTTTTATTGAAAGATTGTCTTACAGGCAGCTGTCTTTGGGTTTGATTTTATTCCAGTGCTCTCAATGGAAATTCCTGAATGTTTCTAAAATCTAAGGAAGTTAAATGCTTTGGAAATGAATGTTCCACCTTTAACAACTTCGTGGAAGTAAAGTTTTCCATTCCTTTCTCCTAACCTCCATGGAATGGTTCTCAGTCTAAATATAATTAGAGGAGAGAGAATAGTATTTCTGGCTGGTCTTATGCATAGCCTTCTTTCCTTCCCTCCCCAAGAAAACCCAAAGCTGGTTCTAGTCAGAGGAAGCAGGCATTCTCCCTACGCAGAGAAGAATTGACATGCAAGTTTCACAAATCTGTTGTTTTGGAGCAGAACTACAATTTTTATATAATTTGAAAAAGTGGTTATTTGTTTTTTGGGTTGGTTTTTGTTGTTGTTTTTTGGGTGGTTTTTTTTTTTTTTTTTGAGAATGATAACTGGGCATCACAGTCCGGAAGCATAATAGCTGTTTTTATGCAGTGCTGCAGCCAAGACACAAAAATTATCCCAAAGCCATAGCACAGATAACACATTTGAACTGACTCTTCAAGAGTCACAGGAATTTGAGTGACTGATGCTGTGTCTGATTTAAGAGGAATCCACCACATTTTTAGGAACTTCAGGTAGTGCCAGCTACATTTCTACCAGAATCTGCATTGCTTCCACAGCCAAGCTGTTTCTGAAAACAATACTCCCAGTACCCTATCCAGCCCTATATATCTAATCCAGGTATATAGCCCGGATTAAGTGATGCTGCACCTTTGATGCAGTTACTGTACCTTTGATGCAGTTACTGTACCTTTGACACAGATACAGTACCTTTGACAGAGTTCATCTGCAAATGGCATAATTCTGAAAAAAAAATTAAGACAAATTTTAACATCAGTCTTTAACCTGAATGATGAATGGGGAATACTTTTGGTAAGAATTTGGCTGGTTGGGTTTGCTTTGCCTACAAAATATGCCTTTGTTTTACATATAGGGAGCACAGATCATTGTTTTTCCTGAAGATGGAATCCATGGCTTCAACTTCACCAGAAGCTCCATTTATCCTTACTTAGATTTCGTTCTGTATTCACAGTCTGTGAAGTGGAATCCATGCAGAGAGCCGTATTTGTTCAATGACACAGAGGTAAATGTAGGAGGGATTTCTGCAGAGAGGTGGGATAACTGAATGCTAGATTTGTGCTCCAAGTGGGAAACTAGCTCTAGTAGTTTTGCTTAGGGAAGTAAGCAAGAAGTTTAACAGCTTGTAGTACCAGATGCTGTTTTCATGAACTCTCAGTTTATGCTGGTTTCATTCTTAGCAGAGGAGGGTTTTAGATACATACATGCAAGAGGACTAGCTTGTTTATGAGCCATCTGAAATGGTAATTCCTCTCTAATAAGATACATTGTGTATGATTTTATTTTGAACAACATTGTTTTATATAAAACAACACAGTAGTATCTTCACTTTTGATGCATTCTTGTTACTCAGTTTTAATGACTGAATTACATCAGAACATTCTGACTCAGTGATTGTGTGTAAAATGATTAGCACAAGTAACAGGACTTGACATGCTATAATGTAATAGAAGTCACAGCTCAGCACAGACCAAGTGTGATTACAGATGTGACCTGCAAGTTACAAAAATAGTATTTTCATTGACTGTTCTGAACCCGAAATGAAAATAACCATGCTTAGTAATACAAACTATTTATTCCTATTAAGGTTAGTCAATATAATGAAAGTAAGTAGTCATGTATGTGCCTACCAGGCTGAATTTGTGTGCCAACCCTAATGGCAGTTGTAAATGGTCACCTGCTTTGGCCTACGAAGCTTTACTACCAATGGTCGTGCACAAGCAAGCAAGAACTTAGTTTGCCATTCAGATCCTATTTGGCGATTGCAGTACTGGCAGTCTTTGGTACAGCTCTCTATGGTGTGGATGAAACATCCCAGTAATACTGTAGTCTGTAATTTTTTGTATTTCTTTTCTATAGCTAAGCAAAATCTACCCATTTGCATCTCTGCTTCTGTAAGTTGTAGCTAGGAATCATTTTTTTAAAATTTAGAGTAAAAACATCTAGTTGCAGGAACAAGCCATTGCAGGTGCAAATGATCATTATTAGATGTTTGCTGTTCTAAAGGCACAAACAGACAAGTTATGCTGCCTTGTCAAAGCTTTCAGTTGACCTATGGTGTTTTAAAGCTATTGGTGCTCCTGCAACAGTCAGAAGGTTCTGAAAATTAATGCCCTTGAAATAGAGAGATTATTTATTTACTTAGTTCTCAGGAAATAAAACCCAGATAATTTTTTCAAAGCTGTTTTGAAATTAGTATCCATAATACTTTTCAGTCTAGAAAACTACTGGTTCCAATAGCTTACATCACAAAATCATCAGTACACTTAAATTTTACAGATAAGGTCAAATGTGTTCAATTTCAAGTTAAAAATAATAATTTGAGAAGTATTAAATATGTCATAGCTGCTTAAGTAAAACTTATCCCTCCATATTCTGAAGTTCTTGCATATCCCCATATTGTTCTCCAGGTTCTTCAGCGTCTGAGCTGCATGGCACTGAAGAACAAAATATTCCTTGTGGCAAACTTAGGAACTAAGCAACCCTGTGAGCACACTGATCCTCACTGTCCAGCCGATGGAAGATACCAGTTCAATACCAACGTGGCATTCAGTGATGACGGTATGCTGGTAGCCACGTATCGCAAACACAATCTGTATTTTGAATACGCTTTTGATACCCCTCCAGAGCCTGACTATAAAGTCTTTGATACCCCTTTTGCTGGCAAGTTTGGTATGTTCACTTGCTTTGATATACTCTTTTTTGAGCCTGCAGTGAACCTCATCAGGCAGTACAATTTGAAACAAGTGGTATATCCAACCGCCTGGATGAACCAGCTCCCGCTCCTGTCTGCTGTAGAATTTCAACAAGCTTTTGCAACAGCTTTCAATATCAATATTTTAGCAGCTAATATCCACCACCCTACGTTGGGCATGACAGGGAGTGGCATATACACTCCAGTCAAGTCGTTCATCTACCACAACATGGAAAGTTATGGTGGCAAGCTCATAGTAGCAGAAATTCCTGTGATTACCACAGATTACAAAACCGGTTTGGAAAGTAATGAAAGATTCAGAGAGAACTTAGATCACTCGTGCAGGACTTTTACAAGTGCCCCAATGGATGATGAAGTTTGCTTTAAGGAGGGACAAGAGACCCCCGGCAGAGTATCAGAAAAAGGAAATGAACAGTTACCTCCCCTATTTTATGCAGAAATGATGTATGACATCTTTACTTTTGTTCCTGTATGGGGGGAAAAAGGAGAGCTCCAGGTTTGTGCCAATACCCTTTGTTGTTACTTAAATTATCGGACAGCTGTTTTAACCGATGAATTATATGCTTTGGGAGTTTTTGATGGGCTCCATACAGTGCATGGCACATACTATGTCCAGGCCTGTGCATTAGTAAAGTGTGGTGGTCTCAGCTTTAGCACTTGTGGACAGGAGGTTACAGATGCCACTGCTCTGATAGATTTCCAGCTATGGGGAAATATGAGTACCCCTTATATCTTTCCTTTACTGCTGACATCTGGTATTACCTTGGACTTCGCTGATCACATGGGCTGGAAAAACAACCACTATTTCATGAGCAAAAATAGAACATCTTCTGGCCTACTGACAGCTGCTCTGTATGGACGATGGTATGAAAAGGACTAGCACAGATACTTGACTGAATCAGAAAACAACTGTCTGTATTTTCAGAGTATGTATCTTAACATAAGTTGTTGAACATCTGTACTGCCTAGAGCTTCAGGTGTGTTTGTTACATGACTGACTGATTAGATTCCACATTTGAAATGATAAGCGAAGCACTTAACCTGAGGCTGTAAGTACAGTCTGTACCTTGGTAGCTTATGTCCTACCAGAAGTAAAAGAACTGCCTTGCAAAGATAAAGGTCTGTTGTAATGTGTTGATGTGTTTTATATTGGGAAAATAATATTTCTCATTTCAACTGAATTTGTTCCTTTTAATTTAATCCTTTGGTTTTCTGGGATCCTGGCTAGGAGTATGGAAATGAATGGAATGGAAAACCATTGTAAAAGAAAGAAAAATACGAAAGGGAATGAAGACAAATACCATGCATGACATGCATGAAAATATATCTGTATACATACATATAGCTTGTATATGGTGAGGTTCTGATTTTTTCTTTTTCCTTAAGAGTCAAAACCTCCCAGCTGAAATCATTAGCATTTACTGGCCTCTTGGTTGTCTGTAATCCCGTTAGAAAACTCAGTGAGTTTTCTCATATACTTTTAACAGTAATTCAGTGTTACAGTTGTGAACATCTACGGAACAGCTAGTCTGGGGAGGAGGATATCAAATGATTGCGAAACACTAGACTGCATTAAGAAGACATAATTTCCAGCCTACTGTGCAAGGAATTGTGTTTAAAGAAAATGTCGGCAATGAATATCAACGAGTATGTTATGTACTGTTTAAGTACTTCAACTTTCCCTGTTTAAAAGAGAGGTCATCTTAAGACATCTTATGCATTGCTCAAATTCATTCAACAGGAGCTATGAAAAGCACATAATGAATTGTGGGACAGCAAGGTTTTTACATAAATACTTCGTGTGCCAGATGGCAGGTTCCTGCTGCTAAATGAGTAAAACACACCATGGTTTCCAGAGCAATAACTAGATTAAGTGCTATAAATATTGCACTGCAGTGACAACTGTTCTACTGCAGTGAAGAAGTTGGGAAGAGAATATTCAAATGATATTAATTTGGGGTTAAATTCAGAGAAGATGATAATTTATTCTCAAGCGTTATAATTTTGTGTGGTCTTTATTGGGTGTTATGACTTCATCAGCGTAATAGCTCTGGAGTAACGGAATAAACACAACCGATCCTTTGGAGAGTCCTCGCGTTCCAGTTGCTCAGTCTGTTAGTTGCATTCTAGTGGCTGGGAGGAGCAGTGAGGAGCTGAGCGCCAACGGGAGAGTTGCGAGTCTCCATTTCAGTGGTCTGAGTCAGTACCGAAATGTGTTCAAACTCAAACCACTATGGCAGCTACAGGTATGCGCACTGAAAGGTGCTCAATAAGCTCCTGCTTTGAATGAACTCACTTTCTAGTTTCAGAAAGCAAAACAACCAAGAAATTGCTGAATTTCTACCTCAGGGTTTTTTTATTAATATTGTCAATATTTAAGATAAATATTTATGATCTTGGGCTCTATCAAACTTTCCTTCTCCAAGCTGTATTACTGTGAGCCAGGACCTAGTCACACTCAGTTTTGATACAGCAGCACAACAGGTTTGTTTATCCTGCAGCATATATTGGACAGAAATACAGAGAAGGGAATGTCTATAGCTCGTTAGACATAAACTTGCTGATGCAAAAGTAGGCCATCCCCCTGCAGGGTTATTAAAAAATCATTAATTCTTTGGTGCCCATGGTGGTGTTCTTGCCAAATGCTGCACAAATTCCAGAATGTACAGGGTAAAACAAAAGCATTTGTGGTGCTTATTGTGCTTCTGGTTCTAGTACCATAAAGACCAAGTCAAAAAGAAAGGAACAATGAACAGCTGGAGAATTTCAGCTCTCAGGACAAGCCTCCCCACCTCACTTTGTAAGCTGAAAAACATGCATCCTCTTGCACTAAATGCCGTTTCAGATTTAGTTCCAAAGCAGACTTAGTATCACAATAAATTAGGCTAAACAAGTCGATAGCATTACATGTATTTGCTATGCTTAAGGAAAATAAATGCATTTATCTGTGAGATACTTGCAAAGTGTGTTCCACAGAGCTATTTTAACTTTGGGTACATCAAAACTATTAGAAAACAAGCCATTCCAGCCCTACCATTTGCATGGTTTTGCTCTGTCTCTTCCCTGAGGAGAGCAGGCATAAGTGTGTTTTCATACCTTGTTCCCTTCACCCAAAAAAGAAGCCTTTAGCAAAGAGACACTGGAAGAAGCGGAACAGGCAGTACTAGACACAATGGAGAATTACCAGTAGGTAACTTCCCCCCCCCCCATCCTGATCTTTGAGTGACAACAGATGTATCTGTTCTGAAACGGGGTGACCAGGCAGTAACCTACGACACTCACCACCACCAATTGGTGGGTTTTGGAAGTCTGTGCTGGAACAGTAATCCCAGCATTGCCCTGCTGAATGCAGCACCGCTCCCAAACAACCCGGTGTTCATGTGAGTGAAGTTACATACCATTTACTGAGGAGATGCGAGAAGCCTTCAGCAAGGCTGATGGTCACACAAGCAGACTCATAACATACTGTAATGCAGCCCATCATCTAATATCTCTTCAATGGATACAAACAGTTTTATTAAAGCTTCCTGAATGGTTTCCATCTGTGAATGTAACCAGAAACAAACCAGAATGCAAGGATCTTTTGACATACGGGAAGTACAGTTTAAGTCTAGAACAGCTTTAACTTAGTCTGTTGACTTAAATTAAATCAGGATTTGGAAACTTGTACCAAGACCAAAAGAACATCCTGTCTGAGACAGCAGGGGGTGATGTCTTTAAAGGGCCTTGACACCCTTGACAAACTGGACTGAAGTGACTGAGCTTCAAGAGCCTTCTGCAATTAACACGGATATAAAGAAGCCATCATCGTGAGGCACAGCACAGTCGTGCCCAGGCTGTGATGTGTCTTGCAGCACCAGGTATTTAACGAACACCCCAGCTTCACAGAAAATCCAAGAGGACCAACACAAAAACCTGACTGCCCTCTTTGGCTGCTTCAGATGTACCATCTAAAGCGAATAAAAGAGCCAACTGAAGAAAATTACATTTTCAGAACTGTTACAGAAAGAGGACCTGAACAATGCCTAAAGAACACTACTGACACACAGATTCAGTGGCTAGAAAGACACCCCCGCCCCCATTTATGTAGGTCAAAAAAACCTCCCAAGATGGTGACAAATGCTATTCCTGAAAACACCAAATATTCACAGGTTGAAATGAGAGTTATCGCTCAATCAAGTTTTCAATGGTCCACGGCAGTGGAAGTACTTCAGAGATTCACTGTGCTCTCCTTCCTCCCTCCACTGGGAGAGCGGGCGTAGGCAATGCAGGTCAGAAATTAGACAATAGTGGTACCCACAGCAGATCGAACAAACTCTTGGTAGAAGAGATTAGAAAGGCTGAATTCAGTAAGATGTTAAGAGACTCTAAGAAAGATTTTTAAGCTTTTGAGAAAACTGCAGACAGCTTGAATAGCAAAGTTTGGCAAGGCACAGGAAGTATATGACAGGACGTGAATCCTTAGATTTTGCCTTAAAACTAGGCATCTAATATATTTTTTTAACATAAAAACATCTGAGACCTCAGTGACTTAGTTCACAAAGCTTAAGTCAACTCCCAGGTACAATGAGAATAAACCTGCACGTCTGTCATTTAACAAGGCTTGGAAGCAGGGGTTTGTTTTGTTCTGTTGTGAATCTGAATAGCAAAATTTCTGGTTGCTTCTATTGCAATTTTAATGAAAAAAGAGAATGTAAAGTGTTTTTCTCCTCGAACTATTTAGTGACACTAACAATATTAAGACAGCTTGAAAGGCCCTTTAGGTTCCATATTATTCGACTATGTTTACAGTCACATGGTGAAATACTGAAAGATTCCTTTCCCAGCCTCAGCTTGAAAATTGCTAAAATATAGCATGGAATGGAGGGAGCTTAGTTTATCCTAATGTGAAATAACACACAGCACCAGGGTAGCATGGATAATGTAGACGCTGCTTTATTTGAAGACAAGTAACAGTGCTAAAGAGACTGGGATACTGGCTTGGAAAGAGTTGCAAGAAATCTTCAAGTCCCACAAGGAAGTACATTCGTCGTCATCCCATCAGGAACGTTCAGTTGTAAGATGAGTTGTAGAGACAGGAAAAAGCCCACAGCTTGAAAATTTTAGTCGCACCTGTAACTATATTTTCCCCCAGGGAAAGGAAACCAAAACACTCTTGTGATTTTCCTGGGCTTTAGATGACTGAACAACTAAAGAAACGCTCTTTCCGAGGCTGCCATCTCAGTTTTTCTCTCAGTAGGTATGTGAGGATACATGGATCAGACTAGAGGCCTGGGTGACATTTACAACATCCTGCCAGGCGTTTGCTTCTCCTGTTAAGCAGCAAAACAAAGGGGTTTTTGTGATAAGGCTTATAGATCATTATAATAATAGGATATTTTCTTAAAAATGAGCAGCTGTTTTGCCATTTCAAATTAATGCACGGTGATTCCTTTGCACTTAACATTCTTCAAAACATACGGATATTATAGTGAGAAAAAGACTCCAGAAAAATAAAAAAGCCAATACTATCAGCTTAACAAAGAGGCCTATATTGCATCTCTTCTCATTTAACATCCTGGGTTTCAGTCTGTAAAGGAGACCCATGTTTTATAAATTACTACCTTGTCCAATTTAGAGTCACAGATTTATAAAAAAGGTTTTAATCCTAATCTGAAAGAATTCTCCTCCAACTGCCCCATCAACTTCTGCAGCATATAAAAGGATTATAAGGAAGTCATCACAAATCATTGAGAGACTACCACAAGAAGCAATAATTACCATTCAATCTTAGATTTAAGGATTCATATGAATGGAAGTTCAGACCTACGGAAAAGGTCTTAAGAGTTTCAACTACTTGTTAAGAGATTATAAAGGCCCTCCTCTCCACGGTTATTAGTCTGATCCAACCAGGACTGGATTATCAGGAATCACTGTTATCAGGAATCAATGCTTTTTAACCAAAAGCATGGTGGCATTTCTTTTGGGAAACGGGTATGTACCATCAGCAGAGCCACAGAGCAGGCAAAGTTGTGGGAGATGAGGAGGGTACTCCTGCCAGGCCCTCCTGCTGCTCCTGCAGCCGCCACCAGGGAAGCCCACCGACCGCCCTCACCCGCCGTGTGGTACACTGAGCCAAAGAGCACATCCTCCAGTTCTCCAGAACTGCTGTTTCCATAAACACACACACTTTTTATTTAGTGAACCTCACTGATCCAAACATGGAATTAAGTAGTATGGGCTCCCTGGACACACCTGGCACTGTTAAAAATGTTCCATGATTATGCACATGAAAAAACTTCTCACAAATATATGCTAGACAACAGCCTTTTGTACAGTACTCACTGTTGCTTACAATCTTTCTACAGACTTATTATTCTCTTACCCAGTTATTGCATGACTAACAGAAAGGTCATTTTTTTTTTTTTTTTTTTTTTTAAAAAAAAAAATTTGCCTGCTAAAAACAACACTGTTT
>WAAD01019190.1:15785-29160 GCA_013389945.1 Fregata magnificens | reverse complement strand
AATCAATTACCTCTTGAGTAGACCAAACCAACAACAATCTGCAACAGAGCCTGAAAAATATTATGGTCTCAGTTGCTGGCTTGGAAACCTAAGATAAATTTCTCTGCCTAAACTGAAATAAGCTTTCTATGACTTATCGCAAAACATGGATGTTTGTAAGGGGAACTGATTCCACAAAGCCCTGGAAGAACTCTCGATGCAATCAGTGCTTTAAATAATAGGGCTCAATTCAACAGCAGCATAAGCGATGAGCACAAATGAGCTGGAGAAGCAAGCGTATGCCTCAAAGTGCATCAACTTCCACTGAAGTCATATGCAATAAGCATGCAGAGGTTGCTTATAGCACGTGAATGAAAAACTGACCTGCAGCTGTAAAGGAAAAGACATAGCAAGTTCAGAGGGTATCAGCAGAGGAAAAAAAACCCCAAAACAACTTGCTTTATTTATTGATTGCTGGCTAACTGAATATCAATTTCAACAGGCATTGCCAAATTTGCTATTGTCACTGTATCTGGAGGTCTTTGTTTACATGTTAGTACTCACACCTGTTTTCTAGCCTCTGGAGAACAGGTCATTTGGCAGTATTATTTTTGCCACTAGTAAATATTTCACAGAAAGAGGGTACTTATTTCTTGAGACAATATTCCAGAGTGCTTTACCTGATCCTGCAGTCGAGAGTGAATAGTTGTTCTTATTCCAACTCCCCCACTTTCTCTGAGAGCCCTTTCCTCAATCCATATGCTTCTTGTAGGTGTTCAGTGAATGATGACTTCGTGTATAAATCAGTGTGCTGCTTCATACGGAAAACTCTATTTGCTGAGCTCATGACATTTTCTGCGTGTAGCAGTGGGAGCCAGCTGCCGTTGAGAACTGTATACAAAGGGCACATAAATTGCTGGGTGTCATGGAAAAATTTATGCACAGGCTACATGGTTTTCCATGCAAGTTTCTAAGTGTTTTGTACGGATGCAGGAAACAAGCAAGAGTCTATACAAATCTCCACGTCAGTCATTGCTCGTCTTGAAGCAGTAACAGGGATGAAGACCTGGGCTTTGTACAGCTCCCCAGTTTCACAGGATGGGTTTATAACATGCTTGGGAAAAAATATCTCTTGAGTTTTACATCTTCAACGTCATTTAAAATTGTATTCTCTGAAAATTAACATAATATCCAATTAAAATAACCTTCTTAAAAAAAAAAAAAGGCATCACACTATGGGGAACAAGAAATTTCCACCATGACATTGTATAAACTAAGGCAGGGTACAAAATACAGCTGAAGCTCTATAAACCCCAGTAACTCTGCCTCCTCCGAGAACTCCTTCTGCAGATTTTTCTTACACGACCAGACTTCACTTTCTTTTTTCACTGCAAACTTGCCATTTGTGCAACCTTTATTTTTGTACCCTTGCTACTAATTGTAATAAATGGTCTTACCCTCTTTAGGCTCACTCCTGCTTGTAACTTCTCACATAACTCCTTTTTCTTCAGGGGAAATGTCAGAGTTCAGAATCAGCCAGGAAAAAATGGCCTTTTGATGAAACATAAGTAAACCCGATGCCTTATTTATGCTAGGTTCTTATGCACTAGTGTTTTCCTGTATGGATCCAAACGTTCAGTGTGATTATGGGAAACCAGGGTGCCAACACTGCAGTAACTGCTGCAGCTCCATGACTGACACAGTCCCTCTGCCTAGAAAAGGCCTGATGATGTGCTCTTGGGGTAGGTGAAGAGTTCATATTATGAGCAAGAGCTTTGCCCTAGGAAGTAATGCAGCTGTATCAACGTAGAGGGTTTAAAAAAAAGAAGTCATATGATTATAACAAGTACAGTAATGGAAGCACAAAATACCAACTTAATTGGGGAGGTTTTATTACAAACCAGGATAGCCAAGTTGCGTATAACGTTCTCCAAGCGTGGATTATGAATCTTAATTCTGTCTTCAAACAAGAACGTTTCCCTTGAATTAACCTTAGCATTTAGTTAAAAAAGCTAATAAAGAAAAAGTTATTCATTTTTTTTTCTTTCTCTCTGCGCATGCATTCATGCATCTGCGTATATATTTACATAAAGGGTATCACATAAAAGTTAGCCTCACAGTATTTGTCAATACAGGATGTGAGTAAACATAATTCTGTCACTTCAAAGGTTTCTTGAAATGATCAAGTCAAGATTAGAAAGAACACCATCAACTTTAACCTTCATCATGTTTTGGTCTTGCTTTTGAAAGTACCTAATATTTTCTGGCCATCCCCCCTATGTTATTTAAATGCTGGTAATCTTGTTCATGGCAATTTCAATAAGCCACAGCAGACATCTAATGCTTCCTCTTTTAATAGGTGCAAAGTGAGTTATTGTCACAAAGCATATATATGAAAAAAGGATGTGAAAAGAGAATCCTGCCTAATCTCTGTAATAAGGGCTTGTGAGGGTGCTAACATGGTCACCTGAATTATGCATGTCTATTGTGTTCAAATATCATAAATCGATGCATGAATACCCTCCAAATCATTTTCAGTTCATGAACATTTATATACAGAGCTCTTGAGCACTGCAAAGACAATTAGTCATATTTGTATGCCGGAATTAATTGAGAGTGAGATGCGGGAGGCAGAAAGAGAGAACAAAGAATGCTTTTTGTCAGTTCTTCCAACTGACAGGGATAATTAGATATATGAAATTGAAATTCCTCAGCAGGGGGTTTCTGTTGACAATGAATTTTCTTTTGATTCCATTCTGTTATTCTTTTATGCTGTCATCTGTGGCAATTTGTTATTCAGCTTGAAGCTTAAAAAAGCAAAGCATTCCGCTTTTATGAGTAGATGATGTCAGTTTGTACACTGCTGGGAAATAGATATTAAATGTAATCTTTAAACTAAAAAAAAAAAAGGAAGAGGAAAATAAAATCAGTTAAAGAGACAGTGCTCTGTTTACACAGCCCTCAGAGTAAAACTTTTGTGAGAGACAGAACTTGCTTTGATGGTTTTTAAAGTTGCTCAGGCTGCATTAATGTTTCAGTTGCAGTGCAAGACTGAGCCGTGCAGCGTGACAAGAGTAAGGACTCATTGCTGGGAATGCCCACTTAATACTATTTTCAAAATGCTGGACTTCCTGCTGGCAGACATCCCTTTAGTACATTAACATTGTACTTTAGTCCAGATACAGGCGGTATTTGTTCACATTCCCAAATCCAACTCCTGACCAAAAGGAAGTAAAAAATAGGAAATATTCTTGCTCATCAGCACATGCAAACCTTCTTAGTGCTTCTGGTCCTGATTTGGCATCTGGGGCCTGATTTTTGCACAGTAACTTCATCAGGTTTTTGAAAACTAGGGTAGATGCAGAACTGGCCCTTGGCTAAAAAAAAAAAAGACATCACTTTTTTCCCACTTCAGGCAGTGTGTCATCCTCTCACCTTCTTCAGAAAGGCTCATTCTGTGCACCATCAGCATGAGCATCATGAAAGCTTTAAAAAAAGGTTAGCTAAAGTAAGTGTCTGCAAAATGTTCATCTTTATGGTAAGAAATTTGCATATTTACTTATTTTTTCCTCTGTGTGATTTTGACAGCATGTGCTCATGTAAAAAACATACCACATGGGCACACACTCTACTATATAAGCCTATGCATACATATACTCCTAATAATCAGAAACATGTATAAAACCTTAGGTTTTTTGGCAAGGGTTTTTACAAGCATTGCATGGAATCTAGAGTATGAAAAACCCATACTGTTCCGCCTTCACCCTCCCCTTTTCACTGGAGCTGATCCATTGAGTTCTCCTGGCTTTCTTTTGCCTCTTTCCCTCCTCCAAAACCCCACGTTATTTGGCATTTGTTATTTTTCAGACTGCAATTTCTCCTTCAACAGGCATCTTGGTGACTGTGGCTTTATTATATTTTATTCTATTTTTTTGTTACTGAAGAAAAAAACCACACACAGTGTTATGATGTAGTATATATTCCAGTGAACCACTGTGAGTCTAACTATACCATACGGCATATCATTAAACATAGCAATATTTAACCCATATGTATTATTGCCTCTGCACCCTCAGAGCATTCTTTGCAGATGCAGTTTTATCTTGCGCTTTATGGAAGAAGGCCCTGTTTAAGAAGCTGCACAATCTTAGGAGTAAAACAGCTGAGAATATGGTTTGAGGGACTTCTCATACTGGTGAGGGGCATGAGTGTCCCCACAGTGTCCCAGCAGCGACCTAGAAGCAGTACCCCATATGAAAATGTTAGGCTCTATTCAGTCTTTCGCTCTCTCTGTTGAGACTCATTAAGGATGCTGCTTGTGATGGCAGTTTCTGTAACCTGGCACATGTCCACTGGGAAATGCATTGATGCCATCAAGTCACTTCATGAAGATAAATTTATTTGGTCACTACTGACCTTCGATGAATTTGAACTGGTGACTCAGACTTTAAAGACTCTATTCTTTTGCTGCCTTCCTACCATCCAAACACCAGTGCAAACACTGTATTTGCAAGTTTTTTAGCCTGTCCTTCACCTCGGCCTCAGTTACATTGGGTATATCATCTACATTCATGCAGGTTTAAAAAAAGATAAATAGAAGAGTTTACAATAGATTTTATAGAGAAGTTTGTGTTCAGTTCAGTAAGCCAGATAGAAGCAATTGTCTACCCCGTATAGGACACCACGTACCTCAGCCTTGCTGTTCAGGTTTGTTCAGTAAGGACATGCGTATTATGCAATCAACCGCAGATGATTTGTCCCCCTTGCGTGCCCCTGAGGCATGCTCCATGCTAGCCCAGGATCTTTTGGGATTCAGCAGGACTCTGTGAAGGTAGATTGCTGGAGCCAGGAAGCATACCTATGGAGCCTTTCAGCGGAACTAGGCAAAAAAAAATTATCCTTCGTTCTAGCTGTGAGGCATAACATGCTCAGCCATGTTCTGGAAAATTCTGTGTCTTGATATTTATTCTTAAAAGGAGGAAAAAGTGTCTTTAGAATTTAAGCAGTAAGTGAATGGTCTTTTTCAAGACCGCAACTCTGCACAGAGGCGCCTAATTGCTGCTTTCAACATTTACAACCGTTACTGGTCTAAGCACAAAATTAATTTTTATTTTTTTATTGAGTAAGAAATGTAAGTAGAGCACAAACTCAGGCCTCAAATGCACCTTTTAGCATTGACAGAAGACTTACCTTCACAATGTGCATTTCTTAAAATCAGACAAAGTTGATTGGGGATGACCAAGATCCAGATGTGTTAATATTTGCTGTTGTTCAATGACCATCAAAGCATCAAACCTCCACTGTACTCTGAGAAGAAAACCAGCAGCTAAACATAAAACTTGCTTTTTTCATAACCATGATTTTTTGGTTTTGTTTTTTTTTTTTTATAATCAAGGTATGCAACAGCATGGAAATTTTAGAAGATTCTCAAGACATAAAGAAAATAACACTACTGCCAAAGTAATACATATGGTTTGTTCTGAAAAACATCCACATGTCACCTACTCTGAAAGGCTGGAGGTTTGTAAAACACATCTTGTAGCTTTGGTGAAACTTGTTGATTTTCATGGTATGTAGCATTGTATTTTGTTTTCCAAAATTATTAGCACTTTGTAGGATAAAGATTTGGTAAGGATACTAAAAAGGTTTAATTTCTTATTGCCTTTGAAATGGTTTCCCTCATCCATGCTAACTGAAGGGAGTCAACTTAATGCAAAAGAATGGCCTGGATTTTAGTTATGAGCATGTTTTTGATTACAGATAGACAGGCATTTCTTTTACCTATATATAATGTAGTTCACAACTTGTTTGATAACTGTGATCAGTGCTTGGAATTGCTGATTTAAAAACCCCTTTCTCTCTTCTGCAGAGAAGATTTGGTCTATCAGGGCTGCGCTCTTTCATCTGTGTTTTGCTTTGTAAAATGAACTACACGGGCAGAATAGATGTTCATATGATCTTTCTCAAGAGCAAATTAAATTACTATTGCATGGCTGCTCCACCACAAAAGAAGGGAAGTTATTATTTGAGGTCTTCCTTCTCACATCCAAATATCATCTTGTAAGTCAATTGGTAAAGTACGCAGCATTGTATGATACTCTAGCTTATCACAAGGAAAGGGTCACACAGATTTCCCTTTTACATTTTCTAAAAGCTACACGTCTATGACTGAAAATAAACCCCTGAAGCTTACTCTTACACTTATTTTATAGAAGAAAAAGAACCATATGATAAGCTAAATGAGTGTCTCCCCTTTTTGCTGTTACTGTGGATGTGGTGAGATACCGTGCTCACAGCTGCAAAGGCTGAATTACTTTAAGTTCTGGCAAGTGATTGCCTCTATGCCTTTTGCCAGATAAATAATCCCATCTCTTTTAGACCGCCAGCTTCATTCCTGAAGTGCTTTCCTCTCTCATTCTCATTGTCCTTGCAGCACGTGTTCCTCTGACTGGGGAGAGGAACAGTGCCTGGCTGGGCACTGGCATGGGCACAAGAGCTGAGGCTCGTCCCCTTCAGAGAGTTTCTCACACTGCATTGGCCCAAAACCACAGCAAGTGGTTTGGGGTGCAAAATCAAGGGGATTTGAACCTCTTCAGCTTTGCAGCAGGTGCTGCGGTGATTGTTTTGGTAAGGATTAAGGGATGCTCTCTTCTGACCTGCTGCTTGGCAGCCTGAACGTAGACACTGCAGAAAGGATGCCTGCATCACTACCAGTGCTCCTCGTTCGGTGTTGCGACTCTTCTTTGGAGCGAAGGATATTAACTACTTCAGCTTTTCTCAGCATGTGCTGTGTCCAACTTGCCTCCAGTGTGAGGTGATGCTGAGACCTAAATGATTCACATTTTTCTCACAGAGAAGCTGAGACTTTGGAGGAATGAACACCGGCTCTTAGTGATGCTCTAGGATAGCACCAAAATGTGTTGACCATCTAGGGAGAATTATAGTGCTGCTGTACCTAGATGACCCGTTTGTGAGAGAAAAGCGTTCATTTACCACTATATCAATCCCTTCAGCTTTCACTAAGAATAGACTTATTGCAACTAATTCTGGGATTATTTCAGTTGTTTCACCTTAAAGTTTGTGTTTCTCTTTGTGAGTACTAAAAGAGGTAACATTCATCCGAATTCTCTGTTTAGCTTCATTATTGCAACCATTCTCACAGTTTTCATTTTAGTCCCCACACTGGTAGATAAATACAGGTTAGCCCCCTTTCTCCCCTATGAGTCTCTTTTCATTAAATTCTAAACATTTGCCCTTTCTCTATAAAATCTACCAGTCCTGATCAGGGCAATTCCTGCCTCTTCAGCATGACCTGTGAAACACACCAAACTCTCTTTTTTTAATACGGGGGGCGGGGAGGAAAGGTGTGGGGGACTTATTTTCCTGCACCTCCACTTCATCCTGATGAGATTTGTGCCAGATGCTATGTTTCATAAAGTAAGCACGCAGGCACGTCTTCTAACTTCATAATTACGTGCATATATTCTCCACATAATAAAACTAGAATAAAATCACTCCTCACCCACAAGTAGTAAATCAAGCAAATGGTGAATTAAGTTTGTCTGATGAATGCTGCTCTTTATAAAATTAAGCTGTTTACAATGTGCAGTTCATCTTCTTTTACATGTTTAATGATTTTATTGCTTAGTATTTGTTCTATTATTCCATTATTGTTCTATTATTGAGCAAGGGAGAAAGAAGTTAGATTTCTGTGCTGTGGTTGTTAAAATCATTCTTCTTTCCATTTCTTTGAAACATAGGGCATTTGCTGTTTTCCCCCTGATTACAAGTACAAAATTCATGAAATGTCACTCTTATGTGTCCATCATATTTTTTTTCTCTAACACAGATGTAAATGGACGAGTTCTGGCGCACTGCTTTTTGATCTCCAAAGAAAACATTGTGTTATGGAAAATATGGTGTTTTGCACAAAACAGGAAGTTTTGCTTTGTTTTCAGTTTTAAACTTTTTTCAATAGCATCAAAAGTATTTCCAGCTGAAGCATTTGCAGATAAATACTTTGCTATTTTTCCGTTTCAAACTTTTCTCCTTTGAAACACTTGAATGACACCTTCAGCTTCCTGCTTACCAAAGCAATTCAGTCAACTTCAGGAACACTTGCAAAATATTTGCCTTGAAGTAAAAACAGATTTAGCCCCCAGAAGACAATATCAATTATATTTTTTCCACTTCTCTTTGGCCCGGTGCCATGCCCGGGTGGTGGCCTGTGCCCATACAGGGGAGCGTGCGTGCTGCACCATGTGCTTACTAGGACTGCCTGGAACCAGCAGACTGAAAGGAGAGATTTCTACCTTGTGGGGTGAGCAAAATTTCAGGTGAACAAGGAACCTGCACTGGAGTAAATCAGAGGAAAGAAAAGCAGTTGATGGAGGCCAACAAGAAATGTGGTGACTCCTGCTTGCGGAAGGAGGAGAGGAAACCTCTCCTGAGAGCTGAGATGAACACACTGGTGGCTCTGAGAACCCCAAAGTGAAAAGCGAAGACCCAACTGGACACCGCATGGGCAGTGAGGTTGTCTGAGCTTGGGAGCAGACAGGATGGCAGCCCAGGCAAGACAGCAACCCCAGGGGTGCTAGGAGGTACCCCCACACCCCAAAAGCTGCTGCCGCATGGGGGAACAAGAGGACCTATGGGATGAGAGGATGACAGAACAGCAGTTGACACAGGTGTCACATGCACCTTTGGGATCTCCTCTTGGAGCTATATGGGCAGCCCCCTCCCTACCACTCTTCCTTTTGCCCTTGTCTCCTCTGCCCGTGAAGTCTTGCTACAGTGGGTTGACGGTGGCTTTGGAGATAAGTGAAAGCAAGGTTGTGCCAGCTGGCAATTTTTTGCAGTTCAGTTTGTGGTCTCTGTGAATAACTCGCCCTTAGGCCTCTTTTTTCACTATAACCAGTGGAATTATACATACAGCATTAAATGCAGTCCTCGGCAAAGGATGGGGTGGCACACAAGTTCCTAGTCTTTGAAGTCATAGGTGGCACGCTGCCATCCACATATTGTTGTGTTTCACCCCATCAGAAAGGAGAGGCATGAAAAGTTAAGGAGAATCAGAACTGAAATCTATTGCAGAAGTTCCTAGGTTTCTTCTGTGACCAAAACCTATGTTGCTTCCTACAAGAACATAGCTTTTATATATTAGCAAGCAATTATGCTGCTTTTAAAAAAGCCTGGAAAGACTTTTAGAAACAGAAAATATGCAAGTTATTGTAGCCTACGGCTGGCATTAACTTGCACAATGATAATTTATATTTTATGTGGGTTTTATTTTTATACACCTGCTTTTCCTTGCAATTCATAAAATATTGATATCAAAGGAATTGCTCTGTCACAGAATTTATAATCCTAACTGAGAGGTTCACATCAGTGCCTTATAATCTTTTAATCTTTTCTGATATCAAAGGTAATTTCGGGGAGGAGGGAAATATGTAAGTTGAAAAAAAAAGAATACAGTTTTATTTTCTAATTATCGTAAAGATATTACTTATTTCTTTCTTAACTGTTTTTCTAATCTGATGCGTTACCTGTCAGTCATTTACACTGTGCTTTTTTTTTTCTCTTTTGGTCCCATTTTTATTAAGGTTTGTAAAAAGAAAGTTTTAGGATGACATAGCAGCAGGGCAGCAAACCTGCCACAGCTGAATGACAGCCAAGAGACGGCAGTGTTTGGGGTTTTCCTTGCTTTAGTTCTTTGCTTGTGCTCTCTGAGGCTTTAAAAGCCCATAAGGAGCTCTCAGTCTGCCGAACTGCTGCTTCCCCCAGAGTCCCTGCCAGAGGCTGGTGCTCACTGTGGTCTCCGTCCCTCTGGGCTGGGAGGCATGTTTGATTTTTCAACTTGGAGCTCCCATTTTAGGGAAGCCAGGTACACCAGATCCCTTTGCAGCTGTCCTCATACCCCCAATGGCAGTCAGCGTTGTGTGCGAGGGGCGCGGAGGGAGACGGGGGTCTCTGCAGCAAGCCGTGGGTCCAGAGTCAAGCATCCTGCATGTGAAAAAGCCCCAGGTGCAGCAGGGGTACCTCCGAATTACTTAATTTCAGTAAGGCAACAAAGCTTCTTGCCCGTTTACACAGCCGGGTTTATGCAACATCCAAGTGTTGGTTTCATGCACTCTTCGGCTGGCTGGCTCCCTAAGACCAGCGACTGGCCCCTGGGTCCCTGCTCCATTGGGGCTGCTGGCGAGCGGTGGGGTCTGTACGGTGCGGCAGGGTCGGGGGGACAAGTGTGCTCCCAGCCACAGCTCCGGGGTTGTCTCGCAGGGCAGGTGATGGCAGATGTTAATTTTCAGATGACCTCCCATTGCTGTGTCGCCTCCGAGCCCCCGCTCCCCAAGCCAGCAGCGCTATGCTTTCAATACCCTCATGTGTGACCCAGCAGCCCGTATCATCTTACAGGGAGTGAATAGGAGAGTGAAGGGCAGGCTGTGTGGTCACTGTTTTCAATATCCCTCCCGCTAACCATTACATCATCCAGCTACTCTCTAAGAGGATTTTCAGCAGGCTTGGCTTCGTTATTAAAATAGTAATTAATTTTTTCCTCTTCACAAAACCCGAGGACCTTCAAATGGAGGCCTCAGGAGCGAGGGCAGCTTCCTTTTGAAAGTGGCCTTTCCAGAAGCCATAATCGGCTCTCCAACTTTACAGTACACATGTTCCCCAGTAAATGTGATTAAAGAGCCACACAAAAAACCCCTTGCAGAAAATTAATTCAGTTTCCAGAATAAAAAGTTTGATAAAGTTGTGCAATGCTCCAATGACAACACATAATAGAAGTGCAGAGTTTTATCCTCTTGAAGGATAAATGAGCGGCCAGAAAGGTCTGGTAGTTCCCAGAGTAAAAACATCTGCTACAGCTAATTCACTTTAGCTTTTGATTGTAAAATTCATTAGCCATATCAGGCAGCTGTAGTTTCAAACATGTTGCTAGGAAGTACAGTTTTACAGGCTGGGATGCCATTTGTTCTCCCCAGCAGTGGCGAGGTAGCATGAGTGCCCAGTGAAACGCAACCTCCTGCAACACAAAAATAAGGGCTTGAGTGGCGGGGGAGGGAGGGAGGGAGGGTGGCAGGAAGTGTAGGGCTGAACGCAGAGGTGCCAAGCTCCATCAGGGCCATGGTGGCTGGTCCTCCCCGTCACCAGATCAACACCAGCTGAAGGCTCCAGCCTTCCTGCAGGCTGGGGAAGGAACTGGCTTTGTGGATTAGGAAGTAAACAATGTGCACACACATAGTATGGCAGTGCATTTCACTGCTCTCTTCTGTGGTACTTTTTTACAGATTGTATTAAGCATACTGTCTGAAGTACATTTTATGGAAAAGTGTTTCCACATGTTGTTTAGATAAAGAGATGAACCCCAAGTGGATTTAAAAATACACACACACACACACACACACACACACACATATATGCCTGTGGATTTTTGAATTTTAAAATACATATTTATTCCTGTTCCTATTCCTATTCCTATTCCTATTCCTATTCCTATTCCTATTCCTATTCTTACTCTTATTCTTATTCTTGTTCTTGTTCTTGTTCTTGTTCTTGTTCATTTATATTATTTATACTTATTTATCTTTATCTAACATAAGCAGGGAAAAAACAAGATAAAACTACTTTTCCTAGGTGTTTTACTCGTCCCAATTAATCCTGATAGAAGATAACTTTAATCTGATCGCTGAATCTGAAAATAAAATTACAATAGCAAGTATGTCATTCCAGGCTTCTGACCAGCATCCTGTCAGCCTTTTTGGTGCACACCAATCATAGTCCTCATAACTCATGTGGAATACCCCCTGTTACTTGCATTCAGTTTAAAAAAGCAGCTAATACGAAGTGGGAGTCAGGGTCAGAGAAATTGTGCCTATATGTCAATCAAACAATGATTACTCTATACTGGATGAACTTTTCAAGTCCTAGAGGGACTGAAAAAAAGATTTTTTGAGATTGTTATGCTCCATAAGACTAGTGATGATCAACAAGCGTTGATTTTTGCAAGCCAGAAAGATTGCCTAAACACCTGTCAAACCACACTGAGGTTAGTTAGTGATGCAAAAATATTGTCCCTCAAGAAAGAGTGACAAACTGACGTCTACATACCCATTGCTCCCTTTTCATAGGCCACAATGAATTATGTAGGACTGGCACCTTAGAGACATGAGGGTGCAGGGACAGTCAGCTTGGTGATGATAAACTCACTTTGATTAAAGCTGATTCCAGCACAACGATTTTTGTGTTGTTTAACTGGGAAGGACAGAGGTTGGTACTTTTCTCCATTGCAATATGAATATAGGGGAACTGTTCTAAATAATCTGATAAATTCACTCAGTTTTCTTTCTCACAGTCGTGGTATTTTCTCATTATTGGGAAAGTTCAAAGCTTAGCTGATAACAAGATTCCAGCGAGGACCAATCTTCCCCGTGGCAAGACGCTGGTATTCGTGTAAATGCACCATCCTTTGGAATTTTTCTACCCGTTTCAACTGTCACCTGACTCATAACCAAAGTGCATTGTGCAGACTGTTTACCATCTTTCCTCCTTTATTTAGAGGAAAACATCAGAAAGCTGCTTCACTCCACCTGTCTGTAGAGCATATGCCTTTCTTGGAGAAGAGAGGATGATGGGTCTAACACCAATGATTAGGGTCTAACACCAATGATTAGGGTCTTGATCAACAGTCATGTTGATCAGGCTTTCTGGCTGGATGCGAACCTCCTCTTCTGGTACACTCTTACTTGAAAAATGACTCAGGAAAAAGCCTATGTTCTGACCTTTTTGTCTCTTTCATTTATTTATTTTTCAGCTCTGAAGACTCCCTTGAACTCTGATTAACTTCAGAGCCATACTCATAGCAAGCACATGCTATGGATACCTCTGCTGGATAATCTATGTCTGGAATGGGTAAGGTAATTCTGACATTTAAGCAGAGATGTTCAGCTTCATACAGAATCTATGGGCGTGTGTTGCTATTAAAAGCATTGAAACATTGGCAATTCTGCAAATTATCCACACAAATGAAGGATATACGTTTATAGGCATCACCCCCATTTTTCAGCTAGCTTTTGTTGCTGCACTTATATTTTGGGTTGATCTTTTTTTAACTGAGCATTGACTCATATTTGTTTCCATTTGTTCCCTTTCCTATCTAGGATACTTACTGTGGGGACATTTGGTGTCCAGGTCCTCACTGCATTGCCCTCTGTCATGGTTTAACCCCAGTTGGCAACCAAGCACCACACAGCCACTCGCTCACCCTCCCCCCCACAGTGGGATGGGGGAGGAGAATCGGAAGGGCAAAAGAAAGAAAACTCATGGGTTGAGATAAGAACAGTTTAATGATTGAAATATAATAATAATAATAATAATAATAATAATAATAATA
>WAAD01019190.1:0-15761 GCA_013389945.1 Fregata magnificens | reverse complement strand
ATAATAATAATAATAGTAATGAAAAGGAAAACAACAGAAAGAGAGAAACAAAACCCAGGAAAAACAATTGATGCAACCGCTCACCACCCGCCAACCGACACCCAGCCAGTCCCTGAGCAGCAATCACTGCCCCCTGGCTGACTGCCCCCAGTTTATATACTGAGCATGACGTCATATGGTATGGACAATCCCTTTGGCCAGTTTGGGTCAGCTGTCCTGGCTATGCTTCCTCCCAGCTTCTTGTGCACTGTCCCGCTGGCAGAGCATGGGAAGCTGAAAAGTCCTTGACTCTGTGTAAGCACCGCTTAGCAACAACTAAAACGTCAGTGTATTATCACATTATTCTCATTCTAAATCCAAAACACAGCACTATACCAGCCACTAGGAGGAAAATTAACCCTATCCCAGCAGACACCAGGACACCCTCCCTTATGTCCTTCTCAGAACTAAGCTGCTGGGTCACTCTGGGTACTCCTGATGCTGTCCCTAGCTGTGGATAGAGGGGCATTTGATGGCAGAGTTTGGTTTTCTCCTGCAGACTTCTCCTTTTGTTTTACATATGCTGTTCTGGGCACCATTCACAATCCATTCACTTACTCAATCCTTTAATTCAGTATCCCTCTAGGTCTGCACTCTATTCTGTGACTGAAGCTTTTCTTCCCTTTTAATTCCTGTTACACTCTCAGGTGCCATTCAGTGGGTGCTGCATCAAAATAAATAAATAATTTATTAAATAAATAAGGAATAAACCAAAGATTTGGTCACACTTTCAAAAACACTGCCTTCTTACATGGACTATTCTCAACTTTGCTGGCAGCCATTTCATTTTGCTTCTGACACTAAAAATGGCTACACAGTACCTGAGGTGTCAAGTGAAAATGAAATAAGACTCCTTTGTCTCACATGCACAGACTTCTGTGCCTCTCTCCTTCTTCCCCAAAGGCCTGCTGGATACTGTATGATTTGGAATAAAGACATTTTTGGGATAAGGAGATAAAGAAATATATAAAACCCCCTTCTATGTTGAAGACTGAAGCTGGTTTTAATCCACAATTTTCCTGAGCAGAAAAAGAACGCATTATCTACTGCAGAAGAGCAGAGGCTGCATTTTCCTGGGTGGTGGTGTCCAACATATTCTATTTGTACCACAATGTCCTATAGCTCATCCACTGCAATGTTGTACAAACGCAACTCCCCTCCTCAATGCAAAATAAGATGGGAAAAGGGTGGATTCAGACTGAACAAGCTTCACTGTCTATACTTCTCTACCATTTCATGTTAGTGCAAATCATCACTTTCTGCTCATGTTCTACATGGACAGGATGGATATGTATTTTAATTTTTGAGCCATAAACAGTGCTGAACAATCAAGTTACATACCCATGCAGTCTACGCTGTGGAGCAAAGGCTTTGCCTGGTAACTCTGCTAACCTTCCTGCTGCATATACTTGAGCTGCAGCCTAACTCCATGCTGGGAAGAAATGGAGCCATGTATCACCCCCCATGAATCTTAGTTCCCTTGCAAAGGAAACCCCCCAAAGACACAAGGGAAAGGGTTGAGTGCTTTGGTGTGCTCCAACAGACTCCTGATGAGCATGGTCATGGGCCAGGACTACAGGAGTCCCCATAAAGCACATTTCCCTCACAGGGTAATCTCAGAGTGGATTCCCACTGCGAACTACCATCAATCAGCATGGTTCCTCTAAAATAAAAATGGTTATACTACTAAAAAAAGGACCTTTTTTTCCCGCCCTATACATATTCACCCCTCTCCATTTTTTCGGCTAGCTGTATTTGATTCCAAATACAAAGGTATTCTCTCTGTAGTACTGATTTTAAATTGATTTTAGAACAATTGCAGGCTCTCAGCTAAGGATCTTAGCAACAAAAGGCAAAAGGGAATATTTAGGTGTTTTTGTGGTCATAGTGGCACAAAAAGGTTGGGCATCCACTTCTACTATTTTTACAATGCGTAGAGGACATGGCAAATGCTTGATGTCACAGATGCACGCCTTATAGTGGACAAGTTTAAAACTTTAATACTGCCTCTTTCTTCCTGTTGTATTGTACCTACATTTGATTTCTGTAATATTACAGAAAAACTTCAAAGTTGTCTAGATGACAGATAACTGCTACCTCTAAATCTGTTTTATTCATATGATTGGTAACGTGTGTTCAAATGAACTGACAACTTCATCATCTCTCTCATAAACTACAGGATGAATTAAAACTGAGCCAGGGAAGCACATTTATAGCTAATCTACACTGACATTGCTTCACTGCTATCAGTGGAGCCATAGCAATTAATACCTACTGAGTATCTGCCCTAAGGTTTACAAAATGCCTTTCTGTTTTTTTGTTAATTTTGAAACAAATAATTAAACAAGCAGGATTATTTTACTTATGGTCTTCTACTAAAATATTAGCTCTAAACAAGGACATTGGTGTCTTTCATCTAAATATAGTCTTCTCAAAATATTTTTCTCCACTCCTTCCATCCTCTGGAGGAACCTTCAACCACACCTAGTCCTCAAAGGCAAAGAAAACAGAGCAATGCATATATATAGATAGATCAGCGTGACATACTGTCTTATTATAGTCTGTGTTCTCAAATCTGTCCTGTGCACCACCCAAGCCACTGGTGACTCTTTACAATCAGGTGGCATAGGCATCCACACAAGTTTCGTAGTCACATGGGAATCACAACATGAAAATGAACAGATGTTGCGAGGCACTTCTTACAACTTATTATTCATATTGCAGCAATTCCAAGAGACCATATTCCGATGGGGCTGGATGTAGTACATCCAGTCACTAAATACTTCCCTAGAGTGCAACGGAAGAGTAGTAAGTGTCTATGTAAAATGAAGTCTGCTGTATTCAGCACACCTTGAGAGTGTTTATGTATTCTGGACCACATCTCTACCTTTGGAAGTCTCAGTAAGACAGACATGAACTCTAGTCCTATTTTCTGTGAATCGTTCTTTTAAAAAGTAACATTGGAAAGTGCTCTTGTGACCAGCCTACCAAAGCTGTTTTTTTCCCCAGGCAAGTGGCAGCCTCTTCCTGCATACTGCTGCAGCTTTGCTGGCCAGGGCAGAGGGCTGCACTTCACTTATTCCTGCAGAATTATATTGGCTTTGAATCCTGATCCTATGTCTCTGGAAATCCACTGGACACCCAAGTAAGAAGAGGTTCTTCTAGGAATGGCACCAGAAGAAAAGCAAATAAATGAGCCTGATCCTTTCACAAGGTTGTGAATTTAAAAGACTGACACAAACACTTTCTCTTAATTTGCCAACTGAGCAAGTTTGGAAAAGGTTCTTTTCAGCACAAAGTTTATCCATTTTACAGAAAATTAAAAAAAAGCTTTAAATAAGCTTCACGATGTTGACTGGAATTCATTTATTTTGCTCTGGTTTTCCCTCTTTCTCTTTCACCGGAAACAAATACTTCAAATGGGACCAGGCTGTGCTCTCAAAACTGAGGGTCAGCATAATAAAAGTGGAGCAGTGAGATTGTGCTCATGATAGATAGTTTATTGACAAATTTATTTAATCTGCTATGTCCCTTAAAATAATGCATATGCCTGCTCACTGCAATTAACTACATGCTATTATTGAAGATGATTCTTTTTTTCCCTTGATGATTTGAGAAAATATACATGGTGACGAGTATGACAAAGGTGTCAAAAAGAACAATAAACTGCACAGAGCAAAAACAGGCTTGCAATGCAAGAGGATTACAAAATGTATAACCTTTCTAATACTTATGATGTTTTTGTCTCACAATGCTCATGCGCTAGGAATGAAAAGCAAAATAAGATTGTGATATTTATAACTGAAAAGCAGTGGAAACTATGACTTGTAACAGATATCTGCATTAATTTTGATTATGTATTTGATATTAGAAGCCCAAATTTGAATTATTTATGAGGATACAAATCAAATTTTCAATTTCAGATTTATGTAGGTTTAACGGTAAGAAGATTGTAGCTGCAAAGATTTTACAAATAAATTGCAGAGAAACAAAAGAGTTTAACAAGATTAAACAACAACTTTAATTAGCAATAACCCTATTTGGACTCTCAAGAGAGTTGAGGGGTGATATCATCAATGACCTGCTACACAATTCTCTGTAACGTAAATGCTTACAGGCTCTCTCTATTCCTTTGGAAAGCGTATTGCTTCATGCCTATGACAAAATCACTCTTGCTAAGTAAAGACAACCCCACCTCTGAAAATACATACTTTGTCATTATATATATGTGAAAATAGCATTACACATGAGCCTAACAGTTAAAAGAGTATCACAAAATTTTTCCTTTCAGTATCTAACTGAAAATAGTAATTTTCTTTTTTTTAAAACTTTTTCCATAGGGTATCACAGCATTATGACCAAAACCCCATAGCTTAATTTTACTTGCTGAGAGCAAACAGAAAATCTTCCTCAGCCTGACTGTTTTTTGTCCCTGGTGATTTTAAAGAGCGCACTTTTTCTTCTTAAATACGATATAAAGTCTGTATTATTTACTGTGGAAGTTTCCACTATTGAAATAATGATTGCTAATATAATTGAGTGAGAACATTCTGTTTCCTAGTAGACAGAGGTCCTGTGCAACCTTGCACATTTAAACAAAATGATTACCAGCAATCACCTACTTGAAATTCCTCCAAGGGTTTTTGTGTAGAGCGTATGAATACATGGGAACAAAGACAAAATACACATTTTGTTCTATTTTAGTAGTTCTACTTAGATTTGAACTGGGAAGCTGCAGAACCGGGAGCGATCATTTTGTTCCATTTTTCTGAGTTTGACTAAATAAGTTAATTGCCCTAAGATGGAAATCTTGGGATTTACTTGCATGAACTGTGGCAACACAGTACGTGAGTTGCACACAGAAGTAACTACAGAATCTGTTGGGAGACACATGGACAAAATGAAACAACACTTGGAAATAATTATGCAGGAATATCTAAGCATTTAAAAGTCTCTTTTTATCTGGGAGACTAATACATGCCCAGGTGGCTAGAATGGGCCCAATCCAAATGCTCCAGGACTTCAAAACTGTTGCCTGGGTAGGGACTGCAGAACTTGCTCCCATGCATCTCGGTGATCAGAAATGAAATGAAGAACGATGGCACTGGCAGGGTATGCTGAAAACGGAGGGGGGCAATCCTTTGGGAAGATCCTTCTCTAGTGCTCAAATTGGAAGGGGGAAGGACAGTTTAGGAAAGCTTTCAAAAACATATGCGCCAGCTGGAAATCAAACCTTGAGGAATAGTAGCACTCTGTCTTTTGTTAATATTATTGTATCATTCCTTTGCTTCCACCATGTATATCCATCAGCAATACATTTAAGGAAAGATTTAGTTTTAATTAATGTTGCTGGGATCTGAGCATGTGCTTAAGCCTTAAACACATGTTAAATCAAGTTAAATTTTCGCTTAGCTACAGGGCTGCTGAATCCTGGCCTTTCTGCATATCCTCTCCCAATAGCCGATAGCACCCCTGTTCCCTGCTACTTTTGCCTAAGAGAGAAAATTATGGAGCTGAAAGTTTTACCTATGTTGAACATTTTGAAGCATGGTACTAGCATTTGTTTTTTGTTTCTTTTTTTTTTTTTTTAAATTTATTGGTGATACATTTTATTTTCCACGTCTGGGAAAAGTAGCCCTAGTTGCATTATATCCTTTATCCCTGCATATGCTTATCACTTTGGTTCTCCCATAAGTAGCTAGTATTCAGCCTGTCACAGGTACATGAGGCTAATAGTTCAATCACTAGGGAGAAGGGGGGGAGGAAGATGAAAGGGCAGGAAATGGCTGTCATGGCCCCAAAGGAAATATTTGTAGGAAAAGGAGCACAACAGCAAATAAAGTGCTAATTAATGTCCAATTCCAGCACTGATATACGGACCACAGCAGTAGGCAAAATCCAGCCTTCTGTTCCACTGGCTGCTCAAGAGCTTTTGCGTTGTAGCTCTATGCAAGCATGCGTCTGCAAGTTTTGAATTTATAAAATTTTTCAATTCCCTCCTCAAGCTATGTTTTGTGTTTAACTGAGTTTTCTTTTCCAGTTTTTTTCTGGATTTTTTTTTTTTTTTAATTAATTTGACTGAGGCTAGTGTGTCTGTGCTGACGCTGACTTGTTCAGTACATCCTGAATTTATAGTAGCAAACACTCTAACTGGCAGCGTTGTGGGAGGTGCGGTGGGACAAGGACATATCTGATAAGCTGAATAACAAAAAAAAAAGAGAATGAGTTAGGAGATTAAACTCTCCCAGGCCTAATGGGGCTTTCATGGGAAATACTGGACCTTACTCTCAAATCTGGGGATCTGAAAAATACAGTGGCACTTACGGTACTAATTTACCGGCTTTGTCCAGCAGAAGGTATTGAGAGTGAACCTTCTATTGGGGAACATAATAGCAAAAGCAGCACTGTTTTAATGAAACACAGCAATCGGTACAAGGAACTGACTAAATCTGTTGTTAAAAGAACAAAAATGAAAGTTGAAATTCACAAAGGAATGTCATGATGATCAATTATTTCTGATGTTTAGTATCTGAGAATCTGAGAATCACTTCTTAAGGTAAAATGTTATTTGCTGATGACTGAATGCCAGAAATAATAATCTGACATTAAGCTTTTGTGAATCTGACCAAATGAAAGCCTAAAAAGGGAATTTATAGAGCAGAATGCATTTGTTTCAATAATGCACAGCTTTTAGAATATAAATGACTGAGATATTGCTCATTACCCCATAATCATAAAGGGAACACAATAGTTATTAAATAAAAAAAAATTCCTGCATTGAAATATAGTTAAATATATGGCATCAACCAAGAGAAGACAGGAAACTTCAGAGCCAGAGTGGAAACACCATTTTTGCTTTACAATGTTGCCCATGGCAGCTTTGTATGGACACGGAGCGGGACATTACTTACAGCACAGCACATATTGTAACTCTTACATCCAAAGTGGTTGGAATATCAGCTGACCCCACGGGCTCGTGACAGGGGGACAAGGGAGAGGCTCTCCATGTGAGATGCTTTCTGCAGAGAAAACACTTTCACAGTTATAAATCACGGCAACAGTCAAGATACAGCTATGGAAATAATTTTAATTCCACAAGCCTTTTGGAGGCTTTATGTGTCCCTGATCCACACTATCAGACTGGTCTGAGATTAAATTGTTTGACGAGAGCCAAAAACTGTGCAGTGTTCTGGCATGCCGTGCCAGCATCCTACAAGCAGCAACCGCGTCTCTCCCTTCAATCGCTGGCCTCGCCAAGCGCAATGTTGGCATGGCTGGATGTCCCTGCTCTCTTTGGGACAATCCCTCTGCTCCCAGCTCTGCACTCGTGGTTAGCCACGGTCCTGCTGGAAGGTGCCGACCTGGGAGCTGACTATGAACTGCGGCTCTTGCATGTGTTGCACAGGCATAAAATGAAGCAGCTGCAGGATGTGGCTGCTTGAGTCTTAATGGGGTCCCGAGATGAGGCTTTGCCATGCAAAGTTTCTGTCTCAAGAAAGTGTCTACAGTGGAATGGTAACAACCTCTCCCCAGTTTTTGCTGTGCATGATGAAGATGGGAAGTTTTAAATATAGATCTCCTACAGTTACATACATATACAGATATTATGTTCACGTAGCACCATATGTTTACAATCTTGCTCTCAGTCAATAGTTGAAAGGGGTCTTGTAGATCTGGCTTTTCACAGTCTTACATATTAAGTCATGATTTGTTCCTGTGTGTGTAGGTGTATGTGAAGCAGTGGCCAAGCAAGAATTTTATCTGATATTTTTAACCCTTTCTTGCTCAGATGTGGAGGACTGCACAACTTCAAATTCCCTCATGACCACTAGCGTTACATGCTGTAAAGCATTACCTATCCAAAAATTGTGTTATCAGATTCTGGCCTTTGACTAATGTTTATCAGGTTGCTTTCTGTAAACACCTTCCAAGTTCCCACAACTTTGGAAAAATAAAATCTTTCTTTATTCTTTTACTACTTCACTAAGTCAATATTCACTTCCTTCAAGTAAGTGTGGCTTACATGGATGTAACTAATGGGAGAAATTGGACCTTTGTCTTTGTAGCAACATAAAAAAATGTAAACTTCAGTGCATAGCCTTCTCCACTCCCCCCTCCACAGAAAAAGGGTCAGGAGTATAATCAAGACCATTTAATCCTTTCCCTTCTCTGAAAAGACTAGTTACTTTCTTTTCTTTTTGTTATTTTAATCTTGCAGATTAAAAAAGAGAAGATAAAAAAGATCTGCTGAGCACTCCAGTAAAGTAGATTAGGATTTTTCACCTTTCAAGAACAGTTGCAATTCTGGTGAGGGACCTTTTGAAATTGTCTCCATTTGAGTTATTGCTTTGACACTGGGAGGGGCTTTTCAAAGGATTAATACAGAGGTTCAATAAACTTCATTTCCCAATGTCAAATGTATTGATGAAATCGAAGTGAAAAGCATGTGAGAGATGAAATTTCTTTCCCAGGCTATGGATGTGCCTCTGACTGTTATGGTGGTTCCTCCTTGGGCAGGAATTCCCACAAGCTGGATAAACACATGCACACTCAGCTTAGCCAGGCTGATAAATACACTGCTCATGCGTACGCTCCTGTACTGCATAAAGCATTGGCAAAGTATTTGGACAAACACATCACTAGACAAGATAACTGTGATGGAGAAGAGCGCATTTTCTTTTAGGAAAGTTTAGAGGCTTCAAAGGATTTAGACCAATTAGGAAACAAAGATCATTTGTTTCTGCAAGTGGAATATGCTCAATTGTACATGAAGTGTTTGTTGCTTGAACAGACTCAGAAGGAGTAGGAAGATACATGCATATTCGATGCAACATATCACTGAAACTGGTCTTTTTCCAGAGACTGACTGGACTTTGGCAAGTCACATTTCTTCAGTGACTTACAGGCCAAATGACGTTCAGGACAGGCATAGGAAACAAGAAACTTCCTGTTTTGCCAGTGAGCTTTAAGTCTTTTATTTGCTTGTGCTGAATTCACTTTTACTTCAGAAATTTTCACACAGGAGCTGAGATCTGTCTATTTTCACAATCATTTTGACAAGGCTGAGCTTGATTAGTCCCCATCATGTACACTGAAGTATTTGGCAGAGAAAGATGGCAATGTGATAGTCTAGAATAATTCAGCCAAATAAAATTTTTCACACAGAAACAGTTTTTCTGCCTTTAAAAATGTGAAATCAAAATGCAAAATGTTTTCCTATTTAAGAAACTATATTTTTTTTTCCACAGATATGATTGATTTTTTGCATCAGCTGCCCTATTATTAAATTATTTCTACTTGCTGAATTATTATGATGTTTAATCTTCACATTATTATTCATCATAGCACTCAGAGGCTTCAATTAGGTTCAGGGTACCATGTGGCTTAATGGCTCAGCAAGCTTTTAGGCTCCCAGTATAGGAACTTTTTACAACACTGACAATAAAAGGTAATTTGAAGAATAGGGGCTACAAAAGCCTTTTCAAGTACAGAGAGAAAGCAAGAGATACTAAATCTGAAGATTTATTCCAGGGTTGCTTTATATTTATTTTTAAATGATGTCTGTCTCAGCTCTCTCGTAACACCACCAAAAATTATGTTATAGTAAGGGATAGATACCTGCCCTAAGACTGGAATAGCATTGCTCTAGCATTTGAAAACACCAAAAAACCCCAGAAAGAGACAGTATCTCCTCCCCAAAGAGTTTACAGATGGTTGTGGAAACAGAGACACAGAGAGACAGAGAGAAGACTGAATGGTAGATATGAAACAGATCTGGGGCTGAATCCAAGTCCTTTAGTCCCAGGCCCTACCCATTTTGCTCCTGCTATCTCTCCTCGCTGCAGGAGGAGAGAGCATGACAGGAGCAGTCGTTACTGTGAGATGTAATCAAACAGGTCATTGTGGGAGGGTGAGATTATGTTGCTTCTTCTAGTATGGAAGCACCATGTAAGTGATTACGTCTTGTGGCAAAAAGATGGGAGGTAGTGTCATACAATAGAATATTTCCGATGCTTAAAACAAACAAAACCTTTTACATCTACATTTTTCTCCTTTATCACCCTTATAAAGGTTTAAATTACCCATTGATATTCATGCTATTGTCAGAATATAAATTCACCACAGAAAGGAATGTTTTTATACAGCTACACTTACTTGAGATGTGGCTTCATCAGCATAATTGGATGGCATTTTTATGTGCTGTATCTGAACTGTACTGTGTCATGTAGTCTTTTGAAGGAACAGAGACTCATTTACTTGGTTTTATTTCCTGGGGTAATGTTTTTGAAAATATATGTGAATCTCAACACATGCATCCTCACTGGAGGTGAAGGCATTTATCTGGGATCTAAACCGATGTGGACTTTCTCTGTGATCATGGTCTGTCACCTATCTACAACGTGTTCCAGCAGACTGCCTAAGCCAGGGTTTGATTCCAGCAGAGCAGGCTGTCCCATTGGACCAAGGCTATGCTGCGGGCTCTCTGCGTGAGTAGTGGTGTGGCTCCTGTTGCCTCAGGAGAAACTTGTGCACTTGTTCTCTTAATAAGTCTCTTAGGTGAGGAAGTGTTATCAATAATGTCACAAAAGGGAAAATAAGGCACAGGATATGCAATCTTAATTTCATGACAATTTAAACATTTGTAATTCTCTTAAATAATGTCAATATTGACTAAATAACTCAGTTTGTGGTTGGGCCCCCATGGTATCAGGAAATGTATATAAACAGACTTGTGTGGGTCTGTACTGTTTAATAGTTCCTGGGCCAACATTTCTCAAGGTACTGCCTAAGCCTTCACATGCCTTCGTACGCCTGCGAATAGTAGTAAAATTCTCTTCTTCCCCAAGAAAATGTACATCTTCCATAAGACATCAAAAGTTTTTTTAGATACTATTAATATTATTGGACAGGCTTTTTAAATGTTTGAGAGCAGCTCAGCTGTCATAGCTGGTATAAATAGATGAAGCCTCACTGACTTTATACCTACTAGAAAGATGGTCCAATGCTTAAGTCCATTTTACCATTAAGTTCAACCACAAGCGCCTGCTTCCTCTTCTACTGAATGCTCTATCTCAATAATTGTTCATGAAGGCAACAGTGCGGTGCAGGGTAAATAATTTAAATAGCCAATATGAAATGTATGTTCAGTTACTTGATTCTGAGAATATAGGAGAAAACTGGAATTTGTTCCTTTACAAATTAAAATGGAGTATACCATGAGATATCTACATTTCAAATTTTGTTTCCTGTGGCAGTAAACTAATAAACTGAGAAACACTCAAATAAGATGTTTTTCTTGTTACACAAAACTTTAGAATATTATGGCATTTATTGCGCTTTTTAATTCTGCAGAAAAAGTGGCGTTATAAAGGAGCCTTATTATGTCTGTAAAGTTGAGCATTACAAAGTTAAAAGTGCTAAAAAAATGTGTACTATTTTATCTTAGCCCCCTTACATGAAGTAGCCCTTAATTACCCATATGAACATCACATTGCCATAGGTTCCTCACCTCACTCAGAGCAGTAAAGAGTCCTGAATGAGTCAGGCTGGGTGGCGAGGGGTTACTAACAGCTAGATCCCTGCACCACTTATTGTAGAAGTTGGAAGGTTTGCATGCCTTAGATGGTTTTCAGATGTGACTGTCTTTAGGTGCAACTAAGGTTAGAAATTCAGTCTTTCACTTGTGGTGGTGAGGAAGGGAACTGGAAGGAGGAGGTATCTGAGTGCTGCTCAGAGACTTAGACTTTTTCCTGCCTCTGTTGCAGAGTTTCTAAGGACTCAAGCCACTTCCATGGTCACTAAGGATAAGTTTTTCATGTATGACTTGTGAGGTTTGGGATCCTAGGGGGTATCATACCGTGCCATACATAGAAATGTTGAGTTGCACACCCACAGCTGAAATCAGTGGGACTGCTAGCCCATGAAAGGCTAAAAATATATGCTTTTAAAATGCAATATCATATAAAGCTAAGTCTTATCTTGTTTGAATAAAGCACTGAAAATTAGTGGCTATTTTTTTATCTCTGTTCTGTTAACACTTTTCTAATACATTATCCTGGTAATGCCCTTGGAGCCAGCTCACTCAGTTGCCTGTGGTTTTGACCTTTGAGAGAAGGCAGGTGGGTTGTGTGAGGAGGTTTGCTGGAAGGTTTGGGGCACCCCCAGGGCCCCACAGTGCTCCCTGGTGTGCCCTCCAAAGTGTCATACTGCTGGCAATGGCCTTGTGAGGGTAAGGAAGCTGACTAACAACTTGCCAAAGAACGATACACGGATCCTTCATCAGAACTTTCTTGCAATGTTTGCTAATCTGTCTGTTGTTACATGAAAGACCCACCACAAGTTACAACTACTACAGTTTATAGTACATCTTAATCACTGTCTAATGAAACTGTATGACATTCCAGAGGAAAATAAGTAATACACAACGAACAGATTTGTAGATGAAGAGGTGGGGACCTAAGAAAATAGCTCATCCAAAACAGGAAACCCTCCTGAATAGCAGCTAGGAACTGGAAAAGGTTCAGGAAAGAACTGTATCTCTTCATGAGAGAAAGTAAAGCTACTAAATGGAAGTAAAATGAGCAGAAAATAGCTTTTTAGTAAGGCAAAGACACAGACTGGTTTAACAGAAAAAATTGTGTGGGAAAAGCAAACAAGTCATCTAACAAAGCAAATAAATGTTTACTTTTTGCATACTTATTGCACTATTGTGTGTTTAGGTAAATGAAACTTTTGAACAATATCAATCTCATTAGAGAAATTCCTAAATTATGTATTAAATATTTTAAACTGGTAAGTCAGATGCACAGTTTTTGGAGATCAAGGACCCAGAACTGAGAAGACAGCCAGAAGATCCTGACTTGAACTTCAGTAAATAGAGTAGAACTTGCAAAGATGAAGAGCATAACCTAGAGGAGGTTTTAAGTTTTGGATAGGAAACAAGACAGGCAGACTGAGGTCAGCAAACCATAGGAGCAAACACAAAGAAACTTGCAGAAAGTTTCTAATGAAAGAACTACAAACACAGTGTAGATGCTAGCCAGGGCCTCAGGAGTGCCTTACCTTTGGATACATCATTTGTTATATGCATAAGTGACAAAACTGTTCTGCAAATATTTTTAGAAAAAACATTGCTAAAAAGAAGCAAAACATATATACTCACATGCTGAAGAAGAAAAGTCACAAAAACCCTTCAAGGACAGGATGCAATGACTGAAATATTAGCTTGAACAAAACAAACAATATAACTTTTGGGGTGCTAGTGGCAGCCGAAGTTGAAGCAAAGGGTTTGACAAGAAACCCTAGCCATGGCTAATACCAGCAAGTAAAACTCAAAACACACTGAGGAAATAATTTCCACTCTGGATAAATGCTAAGTAGGTGTAGATGATTTTTTTTTTTTTTTTTAAATATAAAACTTGTAATTTCAAGGCTAGTTTATGGATCAAAGCAAGTCAGAGAATAAGTCTCACTGAGAGAGTTTATACTACAGAAGAGCATAACAATTAATAAAGACATGGAGTAAAATGTAGATAAAGAAAAAAGAAAAAAAAAAGGAAATGTATAAGGAGGAAAAACAAAAGTTGTATTTTCAACCAGAATATACCTGTCATAAATAAAATGTTATTAATGAAGAAACAGGACAAAAAGAAGTGAGAACAAAGGCTGGAGTGAGATTGGGAGATTTTGTTCCTGTAAATATATTCAAGAAATACTTCAGAGCTATGTTCCTGTGGAAAACAGTCAAGTGAAGATTCCCATTGACGTGACCAAATTACAACATCACTGAAACATTTCATCTGCTCAAGTGTTAATAAATAGTTGGAACTAGAGCTTATACAGATGATGATGCTAAAACAAGAGGCGCTGTAAGTTGTTATTCATATTACAATAGATAAAAGCAGAAAACCTGTGATAGAGGATCCTACAGCTTAAAGCCTTTATACCAAAACTCAGTAGATAATGGCAAAACAGGGACAGCTCATTAAGTTGTTCCTCATGCCTACAAAATGGGCATTCAGCAAAGGCAGACCTATAGGAGAAATAAGATATGATTGCAGTTTCCCTAAAAATGGGAGAGAGATGAGTGTTGCTCTCCCCTTGTCCAAAACAACCAGTGATGGAGAAGCTGATGTTTCAGGCAGGGCTGTTGGCAAAGACTGAGAAGAGCAACACAAGACTAAACCCCATGAGGCTCTTTGGGGAGTTACAAGACAATACAGATGATTTCAGAAGTTACTGTTCTTTCCTTTTTTAAGCTGTTTCTCCTTATTTTAGTTAACGTACCTGTTGTTATCCTTAACCCAGAGCTTTCCTTAATCACCACCCAAGACAGTGGTAAGATGTTAATATTTACCCTCTTTCATTGGGTTAACTATTGCACATATGTCTTCAGTTCTATAGTCAGTGGGATTATTTTTTTCCCCTGTTCTACAAGAAAGCCACGTAGATTCTCACTCATTTGCTTAGAAACTTCCTTTTAATTTCCTGCTAAAGCTTTTTTCCACAGCCACTTTAGTCTGTATGTTTTTATATCAACAATGTCTTTTTGTGTACATTGCTCTTCCCCCTACCTCCAATCTTTCCCTTTGTGTGGTTTATAAATATATTTTGATTTATTCATTTGTGTCTAATGGTGTAACCACAATAAATTATAAAATAAATAATCTAGCATCTGAACATCTGTTCCCAGCACAAAGGTCTTTCCAAGATCCAGGACACAAAACTCCAGCTTCAGCACTGGAGTTGTGACAGGAGCAATTCAATTACAGTGAGATTTTTATGTAACTGTTATTTTTATCCCTGTTTTCTTTAAGTGAAACAACTAACCTTTTTGATAAGTAGCCTGTATAGGAACGGAAAGGAATTACCCTTATACAGCTAAAAGATAATTCCAATGTCAACTCCCCCATCTAGAATATGATACCCATTGTAGAGCATTTCCTTCATGGGAGTCCCACAATAAAAATCAAGCACATTGTGTCTCAGTAGGTAGATCTCTGTAATAGATCCTCTGCTCCAATATAATGAAAGTAATCCTAAACTCTAATTGCAGCAGACAAATGTCTGCTGTGCTGGATGCATAGCATCTTATTTATGCTTAGGCATGCTAATGTTATGCTGGTAATGTATAAGAGACATAAGAAAAATGAATATGTATTTCCATTTAGTTTAGGATGTAAAGTGCCTTCCCTTCTATGGCTTTGGTGGCACAGTGGTAACATGTGCTGGAAAAATGGCCTAAGTGTAAAAGAGAATTTGATGCATACTCTTCATCTTCCTTAATATTGCAACATGCACGCAGCATGGGCAACAAACAGGAGGAGCTGGAAGCCATGGTGCAGCAGGATAGCTACGACTTAGTCGCCATCACAGAAACATGGTGGGATGACTCTCACGACTGGAGTGCTGCAATGGATGGCTACAAGATCTTCAGAAGGGATAGGCAAGGAAGGAGAGGTGGTGGGGTGGCTCTGTATGTTAGGGAGTGTTTCGACTGTATAGAGCTCAATAGTTGTGATGACAAGGTCGAGTGCTTATGGGTAAGGATGAGGGGGAAAGCCAACGAGGCAGATGATATCCTGCTGGGAGTCTGTTATAGACCACCCAACCAGGATGAAGAGGCAGATGAAGCATTCTACAAGCAGCTGGCAGAAGTCTCACAATCGCTAGCCCTTCTTTTGGTGAGGGACTTCAACCTACCGGACGTCTGCTGGAAATAC
>WAAD01019189.1:51044-94930 GCA_013389945.1 Fregata magnificens | reverse complement strand
TACAATGATTTCCATGTCTCACACTTGGCTTTGTCCCCCATGCACATCAGCTGAATGTTGGAAATAAAACTAATTAAAATCCTGCCCTTTTTCACAGTAAGAAAAGTCTTCAAACAACCATCATAATCTTAAACCAAGATAATTATAAAATGCAAATCTGTATCAGATATATTGGTATCTTGTAGTCATTAATGTTTATACCAAATAGAAACTTAATTTCAAAACCACAGCTTCATTTATATTAGTTGTACTTTTCAAAAAGAATATCTTTCTTATGGAAGTCCTAGCTTTCAAACTTCTCAAGCCTTACAACCCTGACATTATCATGCTTGCTGCAGATTTCTGCTCCTATTGTAGTAACATAGGGATGAAAAGCACCTCATGGGTTACTGAGTCTTGTCCCCTGCTGTGTATATAATCCTAAACCCATTGAAGTCAGTGGGAGTTTTAGCTTTTGCTTCAATGATAGCATGATTAGGCCCAGAATATCTTAAAAATATTCAAATTAAAGTTGTTTTTTACACATTTTCCTAACGGCTTGTTAAAGATAATATTCAAACATCTTCAATTACAAATGTAATTNAGCACACTGAGCTTAGATGTCTCAAGCAAAGGACGGGCTAGAGGCAAATGGCCACAGCCTTTAAGCTAATTTAGCTCCTCATATCCCTAAGAAAAATTCTCCAGGGAAAGCACATATTTGAGTAACAACAATTGCAGATGACATTGATAGGGGAGATAAATGCCTATTGCCCCTGAAGATCTGAACTTATCCTGATCTGTTTTCTTAACTAGGTCAAAGACAAAATATTAATCCAGTGGATCCACATCTTCACATAGGGTAAAGTTGTAAAGTTGTAAAGTACAAAACATGCTGAAACAGTTAATATTGCCCAGTTTATTTAACACTGTAAAAATTATTTTAGCAAACTTCAGTTATCTGAATTTACTTGTCTGGTCAAAGGCAGTGAAATTTCCTTTATGACCAACAGACAGAAGTGGAGCACCTCCAGAGTGCAATTCAATCTGGTTATCTAAACACCTGTTTTAGACTGGAGTGATTCATCCTATGAGAGAAAAAAACAAATTAACATCAGATTTCAATCATATTTCTAATAGCTTTTTTTTTAGAATGTAAAATAATGGAAGTGATGAAATATATTAATGTATTGGGTTATTTTAATGACAATTTTAAACTGTGCCAGTGGTACACATTATAGGGCATCAACACCTTTAGAGATTTTCTAAAGAAACTGGTATGAATTCCAAACAAATGTATGTAATTGTTCCATAAAACAGAAAAAAAAAATACAATTATGGGTCTTTGAGATGTCTTTAATACTAGAACAACTGTAAATTATTTGCCACTAGCAATATCTTAAAGCCAGCATAAGAGCTAATTTACTGCAGTTTGTAAATCAGTAGTTTGAGGAAGAGTGGAATGTAGCAGTTTTAAGTAGAAGCAGTCTTCAGAGAAGTGCTACTAGGATTTAACATACAAAAGGGTTTTTTGCTAATACACATTTGAATTCTTCTAGCCTCAGTAAAAAAATGATGTTTGAATTATGTTATTACATTCAGCAAACCAAATGTAATGAGAGTTTCTGCATTACTGTGTTCATGTGTAAAACAATCATTTGAGGATTTACATCAAAACATATAATGCAATTGTTATTATAGTCATATGTTCCAATATATACTCTTCAGCTTTCTAATCATTAAACTTTCCTGCTCATTCCTTGTAAATATTTTCTTAAAAATCAATCAAGCATAGCTGTCCTTTTCTGTTCAGAATCCACAAACTCAAAATTTATTTCCTTATTCTATGAATTTTACCTCTTTCCTGGTAGGAATAAAAAGGCGTGTTCAAGGACTTCAGGATTTGTTCCTGAAAGTGAATCTTTTCACTGTGAATCATATGAATCCAAAACCTAGTGGAACTCAGCCCTAACTAATTAATAATATAAAATAAATAATTATCTTTATACGAGCATATTTATGTTATATTTAAAAATATTTAAAAAATCTAACAAGACATATCAAAGCAATCCTATTCTTATAGCACTACTTTTAAGTTAAAAAACATAGCATGTCATAGATAATGTTAAATAGTTCATTTTCTGCACTAGGATGCTGTTTGACAAGAATTATCTTTGGTAGCAACCCTTGTTTTTCTAAATATCCATTATTTTGACTAAGTTTCTGTTTTTGTAAATAAGTCTACCATTTTTCACTGAGCACAGAGGAAAGTTATTTATTGGTGAGAGATTTGAGAATATCTCTTTGATACATCTGCTCAGCTACTCATAATCCACAGACTTTTCTATCTAAAAAAGTGAACAATAATTAAGATTTGTGAGTCTTTGTGGATTGCTGTTACAACCTACACTGACCATAACTGGATTAATGTACACTTTAGAGAAACTCTTAGTCTTAATCCAGCCAATTATTCTCCTGGTGATTCTGCCGTCATAAACTGTGTAGATATTAACTGAAAATTGATTGATTTTTGTGTAGTTTGTCTAAAACAAGGAAAATAACTTCTAAGCTTTTAGTTATATATTCTATGTGTTATGCACAAAATCTTGTAATGGGCAAACAGGAAACACATTTTACATAAAGTGAAAAATTTATTGTTAGTATAATAATGCAGTTAAAATTATTATACACTCACACTTAGTACCTATGTCTTTTCTGTGTCATTCTCACTCTCTCACTACCCCCATGGACCTTTGGTCAATAGTGTCAGTCCTCTCCCAGCAAGGGCTGGGATTTGCAGCTTGTCTTGAAGTGCTTTGCTGAGAAGACTGATGTTGATGGTGTCTCCTCTTACTTCTCTCCTTTCTCTGAGAATTTACCTGGAGATTTTTTTTTTTTAATATGTTTTCTAACAGTTCATAGTTTCTTCATTGCTTTGCAACTCCACGTAGCATCTGAATTTATCATATGTTCTGTATTTTATGTGTGCTACATGCTCACTCTTTGCTACCCCAAGCCCATTTATGCCCAAATTCTGGGCCACATTTCTTCAGCTGACACTAGTGAGTTGTGTATGGTTGTGGGGTCTCCAGTGCTAAGCCCATGCGTCACTTGAATCATCCCAGTCTGTGTCCCTCCACATCACATTCTTTGTCTCCACCCCTGGAAGCCTCTGCCATCATACCAGGCCTGACTTTCTATACACTACATCATTGTGCAAGAGTTGTAAATATCTACACAGAATAACTACATATTGCCACTATTGATATAAAAGCTACAGTCATACCATACAAATATTAGCAAAAGTAATACAAATTAGGCATAGCCAATAATCTTTAGAAACAAAAAAACAACTGAAAACAAAGCTCCAGGCAGGTCAACACAACTTCAGGCAAAGTAAACCTGACAAACCTCAGTCCTAAGGCCTTGTCACCCCAGTGCAAAACCTGTGTGTTGTTAGTAGCAATGGCAATACTGTATTCAGGTGAGCTACAAGGCTGCATATGTTGGATTTTTCAGGAACATTTAGCAGAAAGATGGGAAGTATTTGTTATAACACCAAGCAAGTGATTCTCATCTTTGGGATTTAAAAGTCATCATTTCAAAAAGGATTGCCTTTCTGAAAAAAATGGAATATAGGGTACAATACAATGCACTAATAAACATTTGCATTTTTACATAGACTAGTTTCTCAGAGAGAATTTAGGTCTACCACTGCAACCCAGCCTTGACTAGACATGTAGGACATCTTTCTGGTGATTCCAAAACTTGGCTGAGTCTTTCTTAAGAAAATTGGCACATCTCACTGGTAAATTTGCAAAGATTTTTCCGTTCAAATGGATCAGCTAAATAATTTTTGGTTTGTAGATTGAAGCTTCTAAACATGTCCAAGAAAAACCATTTTATTTGAGTGATAGCATATTCCAGAGTGTTTTGATGTATGTCTTCTTATTAAAGCTAAGGAAAAGAGACTTGGGAAATTGTATAACAGGAATCATAAAACCATTCTGTAGCTGTCTAGCAGAGGAGTGAATTGGGGCATGCTAGATAAGGGAAAATTGTATTATGGGATCATCCTGTTGGCCAAGGAGTAGAAAACATGATTGCCAGCTTCCTCAGGACTATGTTCAGTCATGCTGGAAGAAAACAGGTAAAAGAGGAGGCTCTTGGCCACTAAGAGGCAGGGGAAGTAGTGATAGCTCTCTGTAAAGATGAGCTAACAAGAGACCCAAAAATGGCTCCAATCCCTGATGTACAGGACAAACATCTGGATTAAGACCTCAGCCACTACTGCCACTGCCTTCTGCTTTTCCAGCTTCCCCCTTCTACCATTTTCTGCTTGCTCAGTTTCAGCTCCAATGTTATTCTTCAGGCTTCATTTGGACGTCATTGCTCTGCTGGTACTGCAATAATCTCCTCACTTGCTACCTGTATCAGGAACATCTGCTGTTTTGGGGTGTTGTCAGATCACTCTGTCTCCTACTCTCCTATTTTCTCTGATCTGACTCACTGATATCTAGCAATGGGAAACACCCTTGGACACACTTGAGACTAGTCTTTCATACAGTCTGACCTTGCTTACCTGATTAACAACCAGCTTCTGCATTCCCTAACGCTGTCAAGACCTGTATGCCCATAAGTTTATTGAATTATAGTTTCCTTGGAATTCAAACCTCCAGAGGTAGGATACAGAATTTGAGATGTGTGGTGGGTTGACCTTGAGTAGCCTCCAGGTGCCCATCAAGCCACTCTATCACTCCTCAGCAGGACAAGGAGGAGAAATTACACTGAAAGCCTTGTGGGTCAACATAAGGAGAGGGAGATCACTCACCAATTAACATCACAGGCAAAACTTGGGGAAATAATTTAATTTACTGGCAATCAAATCAGAGTAGGATAATGAGAAATAAGAACAAACCTTAAAACACCTTCCCCCCACCCTCCCTTCCTCCCAAGCTCAACTTCACTCCTAATTTCTCTACCTCCTCCCCATCGCGTGGCACAGGGGCAAGAGGAATGGGGGTTGCGGTCAGTTCATCACACATTGTCTCTGCCGCTGCTTCCTCCTCATGCTCCTCCCCTGCTCCAGCGTGGGGGCCCACCCACGGGAGACAGTCCTCCACAAACTTCTCCAACGTGAGTCCTTCCCACAGATGGTGGTTCTTCACGAACTGCTCCAGCGTGGCCCCTTTTTGTGGGGTGCAGTCTTTCAGGAACAGACTGCTCCTGCGTGGCTTCTCCATGGGGTCACAAGTCCTGCCAGCAAATGTGATCCAATGTGGGCTCTTCTCCATGGGGTCACAGGTCCTGCCAGGAGCCTGCTCCACCATTAACCTCCATGGGCTGCAGGGGGACAGCCTGCCTCACCATGGTCTTCACCACGGCCTGCAGGGAAATCTCTGCGCTGTTCCTCTCACATATTCCCACTCCTCTCTTCTGGCTGCTGTTGCACAGAAGTTTTTTTTCCCCTTCTTAAAAATGTTATCAATCTCAGAGGCTCTATCACCATCACTGATTGGTTTGGCCTTGACCAGTAGCGGGTCCATCTTGGAGCCGGATGGCACTGGTTATGTCAGACATGGGCGCAGCTTCTGGCATTTTGTCACAGAAGCACCCCTGTAGGCCCCCGGGTACCAAAACCTTGCCACTTAAACCCAATACAGGTTGTTGGGCAACTTAGCCAAAGTTGGCAGTAAATTTACTTGGGAAGCGGATAAAGAATTTTTAATATCAGTTTCAGTTCACTTTGGGTGAAGATTTGAGCCAATGCTTCCAAAGAGGCAACATGAGGTCTTGTTCATTTTCCAACAGAAATAAATCATGTGGAATGAATAGTCAGTAAACACAATAAAACTTATCATGTTATTTTTCTGCAATATTTTGAACTTGAAACAAAACTTAAAGGAATAAAAAAAAAGTATTATAGAGGCTTGTGAAGCAGAAATTATTTCCTAATATTGTACAGAGTGTTTAAACAGAAATGCATCAAGCTTGATCTTTATGAGTTTAAAATATTATTATAGAAATTTGAGGGGGGTTATTCATAAGTATGATTGCTACTTGAAAGGAAAAAAAGAGCTCTTGATTTTTAAGACATCATCAAAACAGGTAAAGCAAAGCACTGTTTAAAAATTCAGAAAATACTGTTGCCTAGGTTATTTTACACTTTCAAATGTTCTTGAGATTTCTTAGAGGCTTAGGGAAAATATTGTTCCTTGACTTTTATAAACACTAGCTTTTACATCTTATTAACAAAGTCCTGTGGGAATTATGAATAATATCTGATGCATTCAGAATGAAAATAATATATAGCATAAACTCTCATTAATTGTGCATTTTATGCTTTTTGAGTGCTATTGCTATTCTGATTTTTTTGTCAGTTATATTAATTTTTTATCTTTGAAAGCAATTATTGATATATTTTTAAATAACATCCATTATTTTTATAATTACAGTAAATCTTGAAGGTCTTTGTGGTTACTACCATCTGAAAAATGGACCATAAGTTCTGAACTGGTGTTTGTGGGGGGAAAATGATTCAAATTTCATATTTTTCCTCCTTTTTAAAAAAAAATAAAATCATAATAAATTCCTTGGCCATTCTCTACTGATTATCTAAATCTGAATGGATTTTACAGATGTTTAGGCTGTAGAAGACAGAAGTAGATAATAATTTAGACTGTAATTCAAGTGAGATCTGATTAAGTCTTTTCTCCTCCTTTGAAAACCATAGTTCTTTCTTAACTAGCTCTTTGGCACCAGCAGATGGAAAGACTTTCTTTATCCAAACTTCTCTGCACCCTGACATAGAAAATCATGACTAGTCAGAACCTCAGGTGTAGTAGACTCCTATTCCTCAGACTAACATCATCAAAGCAAACCATTTTTTGATGATAAAATTGTATTTACCAATGATAGAAACAGGAAAGTTATGTTAAAATGCTACTGGATATTGGGAAAAATTAGACTCTTTTAAGACTTCATCACATTCTTTTCTTTTTAGAATTATATAACAAATTCGGGGGATATATTTAAGTGAATGAAGTTTGCCAAATAAAGTTGCAGTCTTTTTGCAAACATTATTTTAGCAATCATCTCTTTAGCAGATGTTAAAATTTTTTTTACTGCAATATGTTAATTGGAATTCTGTAGAAAAACAAGGATTTTTCTTGCATCATTAGGAAACAGGGATATTTTCCCCTCTTTTGTGTTTGTTTTTCCTTTATAGTGATATGATTAATTCATTTCATATTCTAGTCTGTAACTTAAATATTTAATTCATAACAAAGCCCAGAGATAATACAATACATTTTAAAGATGTTTTCTTTGCTACCCCATTGTGTTTCAATAAAGATAATGCAAAATCACACAGGAATCTACTAAAGACAGTTCAAAATGCTATCTTTATAAATCAGGGTTCAGTTCTGGGTTGCCTGATCCTGGTTTTTGTCTTTGTTTTCTTCTATTGTTATACCACTATAAGTGTTTTTTTCTGTTTAGAGTAGGATGGTGATACAGTCACTTTGGGATGAACCTGTGAATAAAAGCAGTAAGAATTCAGATACAAACTTACCTTCTAAACTGAATAATTTTGCAGTAGAGTTTAGTAAGCTGGGAAAAGGGCTACTCCATGGAGAGTACAGTACAAACCTCTCTCACTTCTTAAGGAGAAAAAAGGAAAAAAAAAAAGAAAAAAAGGAGAAAAATGTTTAAGCAGTTACTTAAACAGAAAATCTCATGCCTTATCATATCCGAATACCAGACAATTACAGGATAGGTCCTTTAAAAATTTTTAATAGGGTTTTTTTTTTTTTTTTTAAAGCAAAAAAAGATAAGTCTTTCTGTGGTCAGTCATCATAAGGGTTATTTTTAAACACGAAAATACAGTACACTGTGAAATAAAATGAATGTTTCACAAAGAAAATATTGATGGAAATAATGTAAATGTTTTCTGATTTCTATAGTTGGATATAACTTGTTGCATGAATTTGTCCTCTGTTCAGAACTCATTTCAAATGTTTGCCTCAAATCAATAGCATGTAACATAAAATCCACAATTCAAATTTATGCCTATTAATGTTTATGGGGACCCTTATAAAGCAATCTCTTTTTATATTTCAGGTTCCATTTAAAACATCTGCTATATAGCTGAATATGAGGGGAACGAGAAAAAATCATAAACTATTTATCTGAAGTTTCAGTTGATAATACCCCTATGTCTAGGTCATTTTGAGACATATATTCCGTTGTTTCTTTTCCATCTAGTCACAATACTGTAGTCCTGGAGGCAAAGATAAACCAAACGAGACTGAAAATAAAATTACAGGTCTATATACCACAGGAAGAAAACAAAAAAGAATAAAAACAAGCACTGACCTTCATTAAAGATGCTAGTATACCAAAGATAATGGTTTATAAAAGCCTTTCTTTTGCACTGGGATTTGAGTACTATATAACAAGTTTATCTATCTGAGTTCCTAGCTAATAATGCCCTTCAAGTTTGACATTAAAAGAATTTTTAAAAGTGTTCCTGAACCACAGTAGTAAGTTGTGAACTGGAAGTAAATGATATCAGAGAAGTTTTAGTTAAATCTGTGGTCTTGTCTCTCCTAATCACATTTTTGTTTAGAACTTTTTTGTGAAGCTATTGGATCTGATGGCAATAAATTTATAAATTTAATCTCATAACTTTTGTATATTTTTGGATATGTTAGCATAGCTGATTTACGAAAGTGGATACTGGTCTAACTTATACTTTCTCTTGTTCAGAGACATAGTACAGTACACAACATACAGACAATGAGCCAATCTGAAAATGGACAGTAATGAAAAATATTGAAATTTGGGCAGCAGAGACATGGAACCAACCCCTGAGGGGTGATGGAGTCTGCACCTCCCATTTGGTACCCAGGCTCTCCATAAACCTCCTCAGAAGATTCAGAGATCTGAATCTGAAGAGCAGAAGCTAGAACTATCTTGAAGCCACTTAGGCTAACTGGTCTTAAACCCTTCAAATCTATTTAGTTATATGTCTTGTAGAGCTCTTTTAAAGCATAAGCAAATTAGCCTTTTTTTTTCGTGAAATACAGACCTGTCCTCCACCAGCTCCCTTTATTCATTCCTCTCTCTTCAGTCACATAATATCCTGTAACAACTTACTAATTAGAACACTTACCAAAATGATGTTAGAATTAAGCATTCTTCCTATGAGAGAGAAATATATTTATATACTTATATATTTTAATTCATTTATTCGTACACCATAAAATGCTTTTCAGAAAAGAGATCAAGACTGGTTTTACAAATCTCACCCCACAATACAATACAGATCCTCAAATTAGGCATGATAAGTTCTACAATGCATGAAGAAAGCTCAGGGTTTTAAAGAACTTAGATGCCTCAATCAAAGTTTCGAAGAAGGTACCTTCATGCGCACAAGATTCATAACCTTGCATCTNCTTCCCCCCCCCCCAAGTAACTGAATAGGAATCACTATTTTCTTATAACAACTGGGAAATATTGCACGTCTTCAGAGTAAGATGAACAGATTACAGCTTTTTTTCAGGAAATATATTTGATATAAAAGTCCTATTTACTTGAAGGGAGTTCACTTCCACAGGTCCCAGCTGTGCATGATAGCAAGCAAACTGCCAGACTGAAGGTTTGGCTTTAGAAACCTCTTCCTTTTTATTTTGAGCCCAAGTAGTTGAATGTCCAAGATTCATAGTCTTAGAAAGAAAAGAAGCAAGAAGCATAATAATGACACTTATTCATTATATATATATTCCTAATGTGAATATTTAGACAACATAAACAACATGGTAAAGTTTTTATTCATGGAAATGTGGCTGAAACTTCACCTATATTCTGATAATAAAATGTAAGTACGGCTTACTAAGGTATATGGAATGTCTATATTATAATCTTGTAATGAGGATATTATACAGCCAAGATCTTGACTGACGCAATCTTTTCATGTACTCATTTTTGTACAGGGACTTTATTACATAATTAGTGAAAGCTCTTTTATACAGCAATTTGAAGAAAAAAATGTTAGTAAGTAGTTTCCATACAGAATGTAAGGTTGATTAGTTTCTAGTTAGTCCCTGCACTTTTATATATATTTGATATATATATACTTTAAGATGTGTATGTATATCTATTTTAAGATCAGTATGCTAAGTAATTTTTTTTAATCAAGCATTCTGTTATTTCTTAATATTTTATGCAGTTTTATTGTTTGAATGAATTTCATGTTATTCATGTACTGAATTCATGAAAATCCTGCTCAGAACATTGTCAAGTTAATTACGTAGTATAAAGTCCTAGCACCTTATCTCAGCTTATAAAGATAAACTGGAATTTAATTTCCTTCTTTGACTAAAACAACCCAAACCCAAATAAATTAAAGCAATCTCACAGAACTCAAAAAGTTTGTATATTTTGGAATATTGTCATTTCTCTTAACTATAATAAAGATTTTTAATTTAAAATACATTTGGTTTAATGTCAGAATTGTATGGAATACCCATTTTGCAAAATAAATATTTGGAGTTGGAACTAAGTAATAAATATTTTCTAGTGTACTTGTAGCTCTTAAAAGTGAAACAAGCAAAAGGAACTGAGGGCTGAGCAGGGAAAAAAAAAGAAAAAAAAATGGGGAATTCCTATTGACAACTCATCAGTTTAAATGGAATGTTCCGCACAGTGTTTCTTTCTGTTTTAAAAATATTTCAAAGAAAAATTGAAGCAGATACGATTAACCTGAGAGAGACAATATTTAAAATATTTTTGAGCCATTGTACTTCCACTGATGAGGTAATGAAAAGTTTCGAGCCTAGTAGGTTTCGATAATTTACTTCATTTCCTTAAAATGAAGTGTCTGCATAAAACAAGTACAGAAAAGAAAGATTTTCTTACAACTTCCTGACAGAAGCTTACACATCTATTAATCTCTTTGCTCATTTACACAGATAACTTATCTGTCTTTCTTTTCCTTAAAGCATACAAAATCTTTCTGTATACTTTTTATGTCATACATAACACAGTTTGCAATACTACTGTTATTGGGTATGATGTTGTAAGTGATATTACTTGACTAATATTAGTGAACAATACATCTGAGTCACACAAAGAAATCAGGGAAAAATTATATAATGGCATTGGTGGCCCATCAGTTCTAATTATCTATCTTGGAATAAGAGTTATGGTGTCATGGCAGGCTGGTAATTAAATAAAATGCCAGAAATTTATGTTTTCAAATTATTTATAGAAAACACAGATTAAGCAAAATACAAGGTCTCATACACACAAGCAGTATAAAAGTATTACCCAACTAAATTCTCTTTACTTATGCTTACATTGTTTTCATAATAGCAAGATAGATAAAATTCTAACTAAATAAAGGCTTTGGGGATGATATGAGATATAAAGTTTTATAAAAATGCCACTGAGTGAAATGCACTAAACCTGAAAACACGTATCCCAAAATTACATGGCAATTAGCCTATGCTATTCTCTTTCCGTGCCATGCCATGCCTCAGCCTACACCCTAAGAATCTGGGAACATTTATTGAAAAACCCTACATCAGGTAAACATACTCAGACTGCTCTCTCGTAAAAAAGGTACCACTCTCCGGCATAAGACTGCACAGAAACCCTACTAGCCTGGAACTTGCTGTGTAGGGCACACAAACATCTCTCCCTGGGGAAGAAATACAGGTGGGATCACAAAGTTAGACCACAGACAGGCTGGTACCTCCCCCATCATCAGCAGCTAGTAGCTCACTGTCCCAAAATGCCTACAGGGGCAGTATGAGAAGCAGGAAAACAGGCAATACCAGTGATTATACCTTCTCCAATTTCTGAAATGGTTTTCACAGGCCAGGCTAGGTGGTTTGGTTTCCTATGTTGACAAACTAATGAATCCAGTTATACCTGAAAGAGAAAGTCCTGAAGGGAAACCCAAAAAGCCCTCTCCAGAAAGACATAAAGCTGGGCCAGGGTGGCTGATTCATCAGCAACAGGGAAATTAATGGAAACCTTTGCCAGGATCAAGGTCCATGAGAAATCTCAGAAAAAAACCCAGAACCTTAAATAGAGATTTCTACATGTGAATTAGGTGTCTGTGCTCACACAGTACTTAGAAAACTGTTGTTCACATGCATGCGGCTAAATTAATTTGAAATATCATAGTTTACCTGAAAAATTTCCAGCAAAGTAACAGTCTGGATACTCAACAGCATCTAAGATGACATTAGACGCTTACATTTAGACAACTGAATTAAGACCCTCTTCAATACTGTCAACAGAAACTAGAGAGTTATCCAGAGATGATCCAGTCTCCACTGATAATAAAAACTTAGACATCCAAACAATAGATATCAAAATTTATTCCTTCTCTGGGGTTAAATCTTTCCCAAGCATGAGACTCAGTTACAGAAGTCTAAGATTATTTAGTACAATCTAAAAGCATTTAAGCTATTCCAGTGTATCTACGATATTAAAGAACTGTCACAGGACTTTAGAGATATCTTTGCCCTTCTCAGACTGCAGCTAGGTTGTAGTCAGGATGTCCAGAGACTTCTCAAACAGCATCAGATACCTATGTTTAGACAACAGAGTTGTATCCTAAATATCATGAGACTTCTGGGGTTTTTTGCTTGTATTTTTTGTTTGCTTGAGTTTTTAGTTTATGTGGTTGTCTATAACAATTTATTTTAAAGAACATGATAATGTATATGACATGTTTTTAGCTTTAACTGGGCAATCTATACTTTGAATTCATGGTCTTAAACTGAAAGTAGAAAGAGCATATGCCCTGTGTTTTTGCTTCCTGAAGAGGTGGTGCTTATTCCATTCTATTACAGGACACCCAAGTCAGATTTAAGATTTCAAGTCAAAATCTGGTCCTTATTTTTTCAACAAAATTGATTTTCCTCCCAATAAGAAGTTGTCTCTTAAATGTAATCTGATGGGAATAAGACTAAACTCAGCAGTAAAGACTGTTTCTTAGTGCTCTATGAAAGATCTCAGACCTGCCTGAGTTGGCCCTATCGATCAAGGTCTGACTGAATAGAAAGCTCCTCTAGATGTCTCATCATCTCCAGTAAGATAGGAAACACTTTATGTAAGTAAAAGTATTCCAGTTTTGTTGTTGTTGTTCTTGTTCTTGTTGGTAGTGGTGGTTTTCTTCTCTGTGAGACCAACAGTCCCTAGAATGCTCATGTGTATAACTCAAACCTTGCCAGCAGCTTCTTTATGTGAGAATAATGAAATTTGCTCGCACCTGATGACATTTGTTTGGTCTTCTTGAATGTCCATTGGGAAGGTTCTTAGTTCAAAACTTCTAGGTGTTACCCATGGGGATTTGCAGCTGAAACACTGACTGTTTCATTTTCTTTACTTCCATTTTCTGTTGTAGTATATTAATTTTTAGAACATCTTTTTATATTAAAGTCTTGGTTTGCTTGCCACTAAAAATGTTTAAAAGTGCATCTGAAACATTGTATGTATCTGAAGGCTGCTCCAGCAGTTCATGCATTGCTTAAGGAAAAGGAAAAAGTATATTTGGAAAAGCATATATAATTTGACCCATTGCTTGGCATTTGTTTTCCCTCAGCAAGTGTTGTTTCAAATTATATAAAGCATCTCAAAGGAAAAACTGTAATGAGATTATAAATTCATCTAAGTCTCTTTAATTATATCTGATAAAATATCAGATTAATGAAATAATGAAGTATTCCTAGTTTAATTACAGAGTTTTCATGATAAACACAAATCCATATGCCCACTTTGAAATATAACAGAATTTTAGAATACCCTTATTTGAGTAAATTAGAGCAAAGTCTAAAGCATTTAAATGTATGTAAATCCCAGAGTTAAAAATGGATTAAGTACCACTTACAACCCCATGATAAATTATAATTATATGATGATTTATCAAGACTTCACTTTGTATAGATGTACATTTGTATTTTTCATAATGTTGGAAAAGGGATTCTAGTCAGTCCCTTCAAGCACTACTGACATTTCTTCAGCTGTCTAATTATGACTGACCTTTTGCAATGTTGATTTTATTCTTCAACACAAACCTTTCTGACTACTCTTTTCTTTTATTTTCTTTTTTTTTTAGTAGGTTCTCTAAGTGTTGCCACTCTAATGTGAACACTATCAGAAGATTGCTTCATGTCTTCCTTCTCCAGACCTTTATATTTTGCACATATAGATATATCTTGATAAGGATGATCAGCATAATCATGGCAGATATGTTTTAAAGGCAGATGTTAGATGACAGAGGATAAATAAAAATCATTATTTTGGTAGAAATTGGCCAAGATGCAAATTTGTGTCTTTGATACCTGAATTTGATTTATCGGTAAGAGCTCACACTGATCACTTAGAATTACTTCAGTAAAATGAGTGAGATGCCTAAGGATGCATCTATGCTGTACCGCCTGATCACATTTCAGATAGCTCTGAGCTAGCTCAAAATGAGCTGATATGGTTACATGGAGCAAAACCACTGACACACAGATTGGAAGCAGTATAACTGTGTCCAGGTGGTATTACCTCAGAGCTAACTGACCAAGGCCTAACTGTGTAACGTGGTATCTGTATCATCTTTAGCCTGCAGGTAGTTTGCACAAGCATAAGTGAATGACAGTGCACTGTGTGATATAGACATACACTGAGACGCTCAAGAAGGGAACTAAAGCAACCAGGAGTTGTGCAGGAAGTAAGCCACTATCACTCAGACCATTCAGCATGTCTTAAATTAAGCCGTTAATACAGGGATACATGTGTTGGAAAATCTCCACAGCCCAGAAAGCATTCCTGATGGAACACCTAGATTACTTTAAAAAGCATTGTGTTAATGGAGCTGTCTTCTTTTTATATATTTATGAGACACTCAGATTCAATGCATTACACTTCCTTAGAAGATTCAAACCTACCTTTCTTGCCTAAAAAATGCTTTAATCATCAAGCCGTAGATGGGGTTGAAATTTAAAATAATATTAGTTGTTTCCAGAGCACTGGGCTTAGACACACCACCTAAGGAGCTACTTCAGGCATCTCAGTGTAAATCTATACTGATAAATGAAAAAGGACTAGGAACTCAATGTCTTCTCATTTTCTACACTAATTAATTGTTAGGTCACTACCTGCAACTCGTTGTCTCTGAGACAAACCTATAAGGAGTGCTAGCCTTACGCAGTGTGGACTTGAGCTAATCGATGTCATTTGGCTTCAGGTTCTTTTTCATTTGCTAGCACTAAACCAGCTCAAGTACAACCATACCATGCAACACACACTCTGTTGCATAGAATCTGAATGAGAGATTTGTGCAGATAGGAAATACATTACTGCATATTACAATAGGAATAATAATCACTTTCCACTTGGAGCTTTCATTTGCAACAGAGCCCCTAACAGAATAGGTCATGTCCAATTTCCATATTTTTAGAGATGGAAAGCATGAGGCATAAACCAGGAAAGTTAGTTACCTCAGATTACCTATTACACACATGGCAGCAATCCCAGTGCTGCAAAAAAAATCCTCTGCAATAATTACAAGGAGATCAGAAGTATCTGAGATTTGAATATGTTGTTTACAAACTGAGCAACTGAGGTGTACATCCACAAAAGAACACAGGAAGTGTTGTGGAAGCTGAGTTAAAAGTCCATAGTGCACGACAATACCTGATTTTTAGGAGTCTTGCCATTTGCAAGAACCCACAGTTGCAAATTACTTACCTAGGCTACTCTTACACTTATGCTGGGGGACAATTAAGTGCCCAAGAATGAGAGCCGTAACTGGCAGGTGAGTGGGAGTCATATACAATGGATTACAGAGTAAATCATAAACCCTTCTCTCTTCAAGGCTTAATTATGTAACTGTAGGAAGGCACTTATCTTCAGTCAGGATCTCCAACAGAGTTTAGATAGTCCTTAGCTGCCTAGACTTAATAGTGAAAATGAAGGTGCCTTGAGTATAACAGAAGCTGAGTAAAGAAAGGTGTTTGCCATTTAACATCTAATCTTCATTTCATATGCAACTACCTACAGGGACAATTAATCAGGATTTAAGTGCCTTATTTCTTTGCAGACCAAGTACTTGCTGTATGATATCTGAACAATGAAGAAAGTAAAGTGCAGAAATACACTATAAAATCTAACACGCTTGAGCATAAATGTTTTAGTTGTACAATAATGCTCCATGGGATGGAACATGGTCATTTCTCAGCCACCTGTTTTGACTCCATATGATTTCAGGTCTGTGGCTGAAGTAAAAGCTGATTTAAAGTTCTAATTTTATATGTCTGCAGCTGCTTTTGCTTCTCAAATAAATAACAGATCTGATTGATTTTCCTCTTCTGATTTCACACTGTGTTTCTGACAAAAATGTCTGCAATTAAAAAAAAAAAAAAAGGAGAAAAAAGAAAAGAAAAGAAAAATCATACAGACTTTTCTTTACCAGGTGGAAAAACATTGTAAGAATTTTTATGGAGCCTCTTGCAAGGTTCTGAGGTGGATAAGAGAAGGAAACATGCATAAAATATCTAAACTAATATCTTCTCCATTCTAAAAGACAAAGAAATGTCTCTTTCAGAGTGAAGAAATCCAGGATTTTATCTAGCCAGAGTATAGATATCTAAACAAATAGTCAGATACTAAGTTTTTTAAGTGATCAAGCAGACGTATCCAAGATTTATTTTTTTACATTCTATACACTTCATTTTGTGGACATTTGTGGACATTTTACAGACTTTTTAGAGGGTGTGTGGGATAGTGTGGGCAAGTGCCTAGGACAGTGGACACCTCCAATGTTTTGGAACTTCACCCCTGAACCAGTGCAGAATCCTGAAAAGCTATAAGACTGTTGCGGTTTAACACGGCAGGGAGGTAAACACCACACAGCTGTTTGCTCACTCCCCCCCCAGTGGGATGGGGAAAAGAATCGAAAAAAAGGTAAAACTCATGGATTGAGATAAAGACAATTTAATAGGACAGAAAAGAAAGGTAAAATAATAGTAATGGTAAAAGAATATACAAAACAAGCGATGCACAATGCAATTGCTCACCTCCTGCTGACCGATGCCCAGCCAGTTCCTGAGCAGTGGACCCCTGGCCAGCTTTTCCCCTAGTTTATATACCGAGCATGATGTCATATGGTATGGGATATCCCTTTGGTCAGTTGGGGTCAGCTGTCCCAGCTGTGTCCCCTCCCAACTTCTTGTGCAGCCCCAGCCTACTCGCTGGTGGGGTGCTGTGAGAAGCAGAAAAGGCCTTGACACTGTGTAAGTACTGCTCAGCAGTAACTAAAACATCAGTATGTTATCAACATTATTCTCGTCTTAAATCCAAAGCACAGGACTGTACCAGCTACTAGAAAGAATATTAACTCTATCCCAGCTGAAACCAGGACATCTGGGAATAATGAACATTTTTTAAAATAAAGCCCTAATCTTAAAATGGCCACGGAAAAAACTCTAGTATTTTATACATGGGAGCTATTCACTGTAGCAAAAAATGTTCTTGATAAATTTGTCAGAGAAAATCGCAATGGTATTTTTAAAACCATAAACTTGCCCCTCTTCAGAACATAGGCTTTGGCAGAAATGAAATACAGTGCAATACAGAAAATCGCTGTGATATAATGACAACTCTACCTCTCTCCCACTTTCCCTTTGCTCTTCCTATTTTTTTAGTATGAATATCTTTTTTTTTAACTGATAACCTTCTATACCCCCACAGAAATGTGAAAGAAATGTGTTTAGTTTGTTACTAGTTTTTACAAGATCTGAAATATTAAAAGAAAAAAGTCTCTGATTTGTAGAGGTGGAAAATATTTACATTTAGTCGGAGAGTAGATCCTGCTTCGGGCTTAGAAATTTTGTCAAAGTAAAATGAACAGGTAAGAATTTAGCACTGAAATGCACAAAATTCCTCCATTAATGATAGAAAGTGCCTGCATAACCATGTTAAACTAACTGAACACCTAAGTATGAGGTGATCTACACAGCATAGATGAATTCTGCACTAAACTTTAGATGTTGATATGGTACTCATGTTAGGAAATATTAATCCTATGTCAAGCCCCATCATGCACTTTTGAACATTTCATTTTAAAATTCACACACTTCAAACCTCAATGGCTGTTTTCAATAATAAATCTGAGTACTGAGTATCTGTGTTTTTCAGGGTTGTTTTCTGTTTTGTTTTGTTTTCTTTTCTTTTGCTTCTTTTGCAGGTGGGGTGTTCTTAGGTTGGAGTTTTTTTGTGGATAATAGAAGACTAAATTTGAGAACTAAAATGTATAAATCTAACCCTAGCTCAGAAAAGCCATATCCTATTTACTTTAAATACATTTTGGTTTTCCAGAGAGTTCTGACATGAGATGAGTCCTGGCATGAGCACGATTTCAAAACAAAGAGAATAAAAGACAGTTTCTAATCTTTCTAGCCCTCTTTAATAATGGAAGTCAATAGATTGTTATCATTGTTCAGTAAAAGATAGAATACAAAGGGAAGGTTTCAAAGCCTTTATTCAAAAGGGAAAAAAATCAAAAGCAGAAGGTTTCCCCCACAGAAGAGACATGTGTGTACTCTATTCACAAATCCTTTGGATCACACGGCCTCTCTAAGCCAAATATCCTAGTGTTGCCAGTTCAGCAGTAACTTTAGTTACTGCATTTCCAAACACAGATGAATTAATGTAATTGGGAGTAACTATTTTATGGAAGAGCGATCCACAGTTTACATGGGTACCATTTATTGTTGTATGATCATACCAGAAGGCTCAGACATAGACTCATAAATTACTGTCATGTATCTTTATTGTCTGTTCTTTTATGCTGAGTGTGATTCACTGACTGGATAGTGATACAAACAAGTGATTTTCATATTAATCCTAAACACATTTATTTAATTGGAAAACTCTGCACCAAATTATTTTTCCATCACTTGGATAACTTAGCTTAATGAATAGGTCATTTGTAATAAAAACTATTTAAATACACAGCTGATGTGGAAGTACTTATAATGTTGCACAAAAAAAGTTGAAATGGGCTGACATGCACAAAGCTTTATGCTTCAGATCTGAAGCTGATGGCGTATGTGGCCTTCAAGGTTATCCTAGGGAAAGAAGCAGGGACAAAGAGAGACACAGTGAGAGGGAGGAAAAGGGAAAACTGTTCCCAGAGACAGCCATGAAGAGAAGAAGTGTACGTCCCCAGGTGAGCGTCCTCTCCTGGGTGTCCTCTCCAGTGCAGCAGGGGGTCTCACAATCATGTCAACAACCATGACCACACTGCTTTTTTTCCTCAGAAGAACTATAACTTTCATCGACACCCACTCAAACTTCCTGTTGGTGGTCTTTCTTTGATGATACTATTGGCACTGATTCAATAGACTTAATTAGGTGCAAGGGTTGCATACTGGCTGCTAAGCTTTCTGAATGTTTGTTATTTGGGTAATATTTGTTGGATATGAAAATGACTGTTACTCACTTATTATTTATCTTGTTGTAATATTGGGTCAACAGTCTAGAAGCTACCAGATGGACAGGGGTGGGGGAGACTTTAGTACAGGATTACAAACTAAAGCTAAAAAGCATCAGCGTTAAGAAATAGAAGGGAAACAGGATGATTTGCATGTCAGAAAAAAAAAAAAATCACTTTCTCAAGGAAAACAGAATAACAGTGCTTCAAAATGCACCAGTGCAAGGCAGCAAGGATGAGAGCACTTGGCCTAAATGCTGCCACCAAAGCTTCAGGGTGTGTGGGTTGCAAGCAAAAATGCAGACTAAAACTGCAAATACCTTTAGCAGTATTAAAGCACTTGACCCCATGCAACAATACATAAAGGACTCCATAGTTCCTGTTTTGATCTCCATATTCCACTGTAACAGTCAATGGGTTTTTCACTAAAACCTGTAGTATCTTCAGGAAGATTTAAGTGTGGGCACGAAACAAGTTTGTCCTTTTGCCTAGTTCCATCTGCTAGTTCTCCAAGTCTGCAGAAAATACTGTTATGCCAGATAGCAAAGCCAATAACTAAGATTTTTGACAGAGATTTCTTTGAATTTTTCAGCCTGAAGCCAGCATAATACCTGGGCATGCTGAGATGTTTTCCTCACAAACAGTACATGAATATTTTAAAGATAAATACTCTAAATATCATAAATGAACAAACCTATGAAACAAACCTATGAAATAAATGAAAAAAACTAACTAATCTTTTGGGAATTTTAACAAGGTAATTAATATTCTTACCTCAAAAAAGATATATAAAAAAATCAACTGTATATTTAGAATAAAAATATCCCAGCATAGCCAGAAAGGAGATGGAAAAAGTTAAGGACATCACAGAAACAACATGTGCCTTTCTACCAAAATAAACTTTCTTAGCAGGTATTTCTTTTCTTGTGTGTTTTTCATTAAAGTTATTTCAACAGCAGGGGAAATGTAGGCTTATACTTTGTTATTAATCCATAATGAGAGAAGGAAGAGGAAGGTGTTTTCTTGTTCCTTTTCACATTAAAGTTAAGTACAATGTTTCAGGCTAGCAAACTTTTTCATTCTAATGGATTTTCTTTCCCTGTAAACAAATGGAATACATCATTTGCTCAGACAGATCAGTAATGATGCACATACAGCTGTATGTATCTACTGTGGAGGTATCTGTAACTGAACTTAGCAGCTAAAGCCAATAAACCAGAAGCCAGAATGTTTTGTGGCATCGTCTTTGGGACTCAGAGAAAACATCAGCACAAAGGAACACCCCACACCATTGTCCCCCTGTTTCAGCCACCAATTTGAATTCTTGCCACACCTCTGATTTACAATTACATTCTCTACCCTTTAAAACTGGTTAAGCAGGAAATTGGTTTGGCTGGAATTATATGGGCACATGGTTCTTTCACAGTGTTCAGAGGCTGCATCTAGATGATCTGAGACATATTATTTAGTCTGTGTTATTCCTACAAGAAGTCTTATAGGCTTTAACAGCTTTTCTAAAGAGAGAGGGAGGGACAGTGATCCATTCCTTGATTTGGACATGGCTGATTTTATTATGTTGTGTCATGATGATATAACACATATGGGTTTTCTTCTACATGGTACTAATGTTAGCATAGAAAATAGTTGTTCATAAGGCTATTGCTCCAGCTTTAGTGAAGCTAGATTTGGGCTTCTCGCTCCATGGTATTTTTCCCTGTCTATTTTTATTTACGATACGGGCATCAGTCTTGCTGTTGCCATAGACAAAACGGATTAGAAGCAAAAAGCAGCAGCAAAGCACAAACAAATGCAGCCTCATTTGCAGAGTTCCAGCAAGAGCATATCTGTGCTCATTCACTTCAGCCAAACTGCTTGTCTGCCAGGCTTTACTTCCAGTTCTGGTGTTACTGGCTCATAACACCATCTTAAATACATTAAAATCCTGTTGTAAGATTACGTTTGGTTTGTCACTCGACCATGTAGGTTGTGGGGGTCGAGTGCATGGGTTGCCTCTGGATACATTTGTTGTATCAATACATCCAAGGTTGTTTCATTACCCATTTTAGTCCCTAATATTTGAAAGAAACTTATGTAGAAAGATATTTGAAAGATACTTATGTAGTCAACAGTGGCATATTCTAGTCAGCATTGTTTAAATTAGGTGCAGAAACCTTGAAGACAGAAAAAAAATAAAGCTCAGAAAGAGGGTCCTTGGATCATGTCAAATGCCCCCTTAAACTCTATATCTAAGACTGTTTTATGTGTTAAAAGAAATCAATGGCAGTGGAAGGAAAATAAAAAACAGACATGAAAACACAAGAAATAACTCAGAGGTAACAGTAAAATTTAAAGCCATTTATTACAGCTTTTTTGATACAGGAAATTCATTTGGACTGTAATGTGGAATAACCATCAGGTATCTTACTGTATAAGTGATCTTATTTCAGAGTAAGTTTACAGTATTCAAACAAGAGGAAACTAAGATGGTGGTGTTCTCAAATCCCAATGAACTCTTCAAAATTATATACACAAACTTTTCAAATCAAACTTCTCAAATCCCAGTGTAAAAACATTTACAGAGGAAGCCAATGAGGTTAGGTGCTATATAACTGACGTCATCAATTTTTTAGATGAGGTTATTGGGAAAGTTGTTTGTCAGTAAGTATTTTGGAGCACCTTCCTTTTAAATCCCATGTCTTCAAATCCATTCAGGACTCTAACGTCTGTAGACAATGTCAGTGATGAAGTCTGGTGCAGGAAGTAAAACAGCTATAATAATTTAAAGCAAAATTTTTCTTATGCCACAAAGCTCTTGCATTTCTTACTCTTCCCCAGAGTTTGCCATACTCATTGTAAACAGATGTATCCAAGCTTTTCTGCTTCTTCTCAGATAGCATTGTGGTACATTTCTGAGCTTTTATACATAGAAAAGATTTTTGGACAAATATTTTTAGAAACTTACCAGTGATTACTCTAATGGCATTCGTCTGGAATAATACACAGTAGTGGATAGTATACTCTTGATATTTCAGCTGAAAAAGTGATACTTTATATATTCCTTATAGCATGTTTGGCAGTCCGAAAATGTTTCCATAGCAACAGGATTAGAAATAGTCTTCAGGATAGTTGTCAGAAATCAGATTCTACTGATGGAAATGTGCTAAGGTAATGTTCATTTAACAGTATCTGAATGCCTAGGTTCATACTACCTAGCTATGTTAATATATATTTATTTAAAAAAAAAAAAAAAAAAAGACCTGTAAGGTCTTAAGATGTTTTACAAAAGTTTTATAAGAGCTATACTAAACGTCAAGTTTTCAGATTTTTAGAGGAATACTTACCGCAAAAGTCTTCATTCAGGTGCATGTCAGTGGTGATTAAATGTCTAATGGGACTTAAGAATTTATTGTAAAGGCATTAGTATGTTCATAACATCTTTTTGAGATATTTTTAAATTTATTTTTGTTTATTCCCAGCAAGAAACCTGCTCCTTCAGGAAAATGTGATAGCAGAATACATTCTGCTCTAGATCTGACTAAATTCACTATTACCACTGTAAAAGCAGTTTGATAAGCTCATGATGAGCCCAAAATCTATTTTATGGTAAAACACAACACAAGTGCAGAAGCACATACTGTCTCCTCTTAAACCCGATATATCATCGGTACTTTTCAAAATGGTAGCTTTCATCAGAGAGATGAGCTAGGAGTTGTTTGCAGCAGGAAACATAGGGGCATTCCCAGGAAAGACATTTATCTTCTTCATTTGCCTATTGCCACACATCATAGACACATAGACAGAGATATGGCCAAGTCAAGACCCATCCTCATAACCAGGAGAATAACATCCTCTTGTGCGCAGGGCATACCCTCTTCCCCCATAATTTCTAGTCTTGGTTTGCTTGTCCTTCAGGAGATAAAAAAGGCAGACACTTGATGGGATTAATTTGTCCTCCCATGTGGCCTGGGTATTAAAATAAAAACAAGATCTAGGTTTAGCCAGAGCTCCTTTATTTCTTGAAAAGTAACAATGTATGCTTTCTGGAGGATCCAGGACAGACTATCAGACTTTTCAAACTACCTTTGTACGTCAGAGATCCTGAATTCTCCAAACAAAGCACTTATTAAAACTGCTGTGGAAATCTCTAACTACTACTTCAAAATATCATTACTTTAGCAGGAACTTGATTGAGTGACAGAGCTTCACTGACTCATCTATCTGATAATTTTCCTTTTCCTAGTATGTAAAAGCTCTACAGATGTTGCGGTTATAATATCTGAATGTTAAATCCGTTCACCTACATATGTAAGGTCATAACGAGTGGCCTTCCTGTATATGAGCATTGTTAGAAATTACTATTATTACTTATTATGCCCTTACGTTTGACACATGTTCACTGTACATTATTTTTAAGCAGACAACAGGAGTTACTATTACACTGGATAATTCATTTGGCTAATAAGCATCTAACCCTACTATTCTATAAGTGAGTAGTGTTACCTGCCATAAAGATGAATAGAGAGCAAGATCCATGAAGAAAACTCATAGTTTAACAAATATGGATAACAGTATTAAATAAGTTATATTTGCAATCATCGTGGTAACAAGTCAGAGAGTTAAATTTAAACTCATTGTTTTCAAAAGAAGTCATACTTATCAGTGCATAAAAAGTAATTCTTGAAACAACTTAGATATATTTCTCTCACTGTCTCATATTCATTTTGAACATCATCTTTGTAGAAAGCTACAACAGTTAAATTTATCTCTCTCCTCGTTTCTGTGCCATCTGAAAATCAGTTCAGCTAATTTAACTAGTACAGAGAAAATAGAAGTCCTTATTTCTCAAAGGGCACTTACTTTACCTGAGGATCAACTGATGTATTTTATGATTTTGTGAGGATGATACCATGAGAAGAAAAGCCAACACAAATTAATCCAAACTTAGAAATGGCATTGTTATTAACCAATTAACATTCCTAAATCACAGAAACATACTGATATCTATTTACAGAAGAAGGAGCAAACAAATTAGAAGAAAACTCCAACTGAAGCTAATAAAAAAAGAAATATATGTTTAACTGAGGTTTCTACATTTTTTATTTAGTTTTCTAGAATTTACAGGACTAATGGTGGGATGGAGGCAATAATTCTGGTCATATTTTTAAGCCCCAGGCATGCCTTGTGTTCTGTGTTCATACTTGCAGAGCCATTTGGCATCTTAATCACATGGAATCAAATTCTCAGAAGGCATACGCAGCTATAAGTCTGCTTAAGTCCAGCGAGTTTTTTGTTTGAATTTGATAAGTTTGTTTTATTTCTTACTTCGCTAATGCTAATACTTAAGCTAGAAGAAAAATCAATAGGAGATAACAATGAGATGCTTGGATATATTTCTGTGAATTATATTCTGTTTATTTTGGAGGCCTTTTTGGATTAACAAGTGTAAAAGTCCTTATTTTAATGTACAAAGCGAAAGCAACACCTTTATTTTTCAATTTTATTGTCTGATTTTGTATTTTGTTTGTTGTTGGAGAATAGAATATCTGTTGGATTTCCAAATCTATATTGTGAAAACAAGTTTAGCAATGGTGCTTTACTACAAGCTGGAGGACTGCACTTAACACATACTTGTTGTATGTTCATACTGAACACTGTATGTGCATTTGTGAAGGCAAAAAATGCCCATGCATTATTATTAGCTAACAAATTTTCTCAGCCTGGAGATACTTAAGAATGTGTGTTTTGAGTGTTGCTAGAATTCAGCAGCAATGAACATAACAGTTGTTGAACACTTTTAGGACCTTGCAGTCAGGGTGATAAAGTCCAGAGTAATTTTGCGTCCAAGAAACTTAGCGATCCTTAAGTTTGAGGGACTTGGTCTAGATGTTGTGAGCACATTATGTTGTTGATGAAGTTCATTATAAACAGGCTGAATGATAACCAGCAAAATACTCCTCACAGTTGTTTTCAGAAAAAAAATCGGGGTTTTTTACTTGTGATGAAAGCTTGTGTAATCCATCACAATCTTACAAAATAGTGAATTCTCTGGAACACACACAGTGAGACTTCACATTGCTGGAGGACTGCTGCAGGCATACTTTCTGAAATATGAAGGACAGAGTCATCTTGCAGCCTGTCATTACAGCCTTTTATGATACATCCAAAAATCAGTGGTTAAATTTCAAGTCAAAATGTATCTATATTACTTACACACTAATCTTAAAATAAAATGTAATATCTGAATTATCAGTTTTTCATCAGGTGAAAGTGTTAGAAACCTGGCACAGAGTCTGACTTGTTTTTCTTTGTCTAGGTACTATTTTCTGCTGCAGGTTTGAATGACTCAATAGAAAAAAGTTGATTGTTAAGTAATTTACAGGAGACTGAATCATCTTTAAAAAACAATTTCACCACCTGCAACTTGAATGCTGAGGCATGTTATTTGCTTGAATGTAGTTTATTAGATTATATCCCCCATGTGTGTCTGAAAAATAAACCTATTTATCAGTTGGGTTTCTAAATGACCTTACATGAAGGAAAAATGGTAATTTTCCAAATGAATAGTGAACAGTGATGTATCTCATAAAAGGTTTTTGATAACCTTATTGTTTGTTTTTTCCGTATGAATAGTCATCTAAGCTCATCTGTTCCAAAAGGTACAGTGTGGGAACTTTACTAGATTGACATCCAAAGATATTTTCCAAGAAAAAGAAATCTCATTTTTATTTTTTTTTTCTGAATACGCATTCAGAACAGTGTAATACTGATTCTGCTTTTGTGTTCTTCCCCACCCCAAACACATGCAAAAAAAATTTGGCTCCTTCTGTATGAAAAACAGACAAGAATTACATTAAGTTTGCACTTTTACTTCCATTTCCATTTGTCTATTTCATAAGAATTTATGACAAGTTCCTCAGTGTTTCACTGACAGAAATTTCCTAAGTAGTTTCAAGGAGTTTTTGAAAATATATAGGTCACTAAGATGAATTGTTATTGCTGCTGACTGTACATCAATAATAATATTCTGAGTCTTCTATAAATCTCATCACCTGAGGACCTAAACTATTTAAACACTTTTCAGATAGGTACCTCTGTCATATTCCATGGAATGGATGAAGAAGTTCATCAGGCTTTAACAGAAAAAAAGGTCCTTCTAGCATTATGCAGCTGAGATCTTAGGGAGTAATACAGACTTATTCCCATTTTTACATAGCAGATGGACCCTTTTGTAAATACAAATACAAGTTAGAAGCCAAAAATTAGATGGTGCAAAAAACCTTAGTGCTTTGTGAAGACTTTAGTAATGGAGAAACCAAGACAAACTGACATTGAATGAGCCATCACAGGAATTTTGTCTGATACTAACTTATATTTCAGAATGAGTATTTGTTGCATTAAAAGATAATTATTTTACTTTCATGTTTTAAGCCCATTTGAAGGTACTTAAATTATTAAGCAGTGAAAGTAACAAATCTGAATTTGCCTAAACTTATGGCCTTGACTAAGAAGTGATTTGTTTTTCAGAACCCATGAGTGCCCAGAAATGTTATGACTGTTAACACACCTGAAGATAAGACTGCTTATTTAAGTATGTATGTAGTACAGCTCTAGGCACTTACATTTAGGTAGTCTTCATGGAGATTCAGACTGTACATTAATATTTAGTGTTATTTAAAGCCTCTAAGACTTTTTTTCATATTATAAACCAAAACAAACAAAAAAACCCAATTAGTCTTGTATTTTTCAGGTTGTTTGACTAATCACACCAAACATGAAGACCTATCAAGGATAAAAGGAGAAATGATGGGCAGAGGAATCCCAATAACCTAGTCAGTGGAAAGGAGCATACCGAATGACTGTTTCTAAGAGCATCCAAGAACAATTGAACAATTAGACTGTAGTCTCTGGTGTGAAACCCACCAAAGTGACCCAGTGAAAGAGAATCTTTACCCAGCATGCCATGAAAACTAGTGAGGGTTATTGCCTAGAGGGGTGTGTGACTTATTATGGGATGCAGGGTGAAGCAACTTTTGGGACTGTGTAAAACATTATGGGATGTTTTAAGGGAATTGTGAGACTTCATGAGACTTATGAAAAGTTTAGGGAAGGACCAAAGGGAGGGGTCAAGGTGGATCAGAGGGGAACAAGTGTGAAAAAATACAGTGAAAGGGGATAAAGGAGTCCAGCTGTGTAAGCCAGCTGCTGGACAGTATTCTTACTTAGCTAAGCTCTTAGCTTGATCGCTGTAGTCTGCCCTATATTCTTATTAAATCCTATTTTTAACTACTTTCTGTAAGGGTGCACTCCTCTTCTGAGCATGCATGCACATCTGTGTCTGTGAATACTAGTGAACTCTTAGCCACTCTAGGCCTTGAGTAGGAGCAGAGGCTGCCATGCCAGCCACTGGTGCAGGACATTGAGCCTGAAGGTACCATGTGTCTAGGGGCCAACAACTGGAGGAGATTAGGGACTGGGGCCAGCTCTAGGATACATTGTGTGCTTAAGACCAGCTATGGGAGAGTCCCTTTTTGCATGTGTGGATGTGTATATTCCACTAGTGGCCTTTGATCCTTATCAGCCAGTGAGGAAGAGGTTTTGGCAATATTTGTGTGAGTGCTGGTGAAGGTGCTGCCCTCTGTCTGCATTTGACTATGTGGGCGGCTGTTTACTGTATACCTGTGTGCAGTGTGCACAGGGGTGTGTGTGTGCACCTGTTGGCAATACTTGCTCAGCCTTGCTGGTGTCTAGACCTGGGGACACAGAACCAGCAACTTCCATTGGGGTGGGAAAGGAGGAGCCCCCTGTACTTTAGAGTCTGCCAAAATCAGCTCTAACAGACCAGACAGGAGAAATCCCCCCTGCTGTGCACTGAAGTCCACTGAATCTCACAGCCACAAAAAGGATTTATCAGAGATTCAACAATAAATATAATAAATAAAATGAGTGAAAAAAGAAATACAGAAATTCATGTTTCACTTAAAATAAGATTTGACATAGGAATCGGCTTTAACTAAACTGAAATAAGCGACTGCAGTTGAAATAAAAGCATTAACAAAGGAATTTTTCTCCTTAAAGTGGTTTAACAAATAAATAAGTAAATCCAGTGCCTATTCCTCACATAAATATGGCTTTACTGCAAGGATACTGTCATAGAGAGAGTTGCCAAAAATGATAAAGTTGTAAATGCAAGCTCTTTTGCTTCTCACAGTTTATAATGGGTCAAGAGCTTGCACGTCAGGAGTTATTGATAAGTAACTGGCATGCAACTCTCATAACCTACCCTTTCATACTCTACTTTCTTTCATGGTGAAGGCATGATATCAGTGTCATGATATCAAACATGACAATGTCTGCATGCATGGGCATCCTTTGGAATATCCTATCCATCACAACAGAAAGGTGACTTAAAGTGGGCTCCTTTGTGAAAGGTAGTGCCCAGTCTGAAGTATGACATTTAACAGAATATTAATGGCCTCATATTTTTTTATGAATCTGAAATTGGTCTTCAGGTAGACACCTTGAAAGTATTAAGGAAGAGAGAACATTTTTCTCCATGGATATTTGCACTGGTAATTAATATTGCTCTTTTCATTTCTACCTGCCAGGCTCTCTTTTCCAATTTTAGAGAGTCCAGGATCACAAAACACTTATTTGCATCATCTAAATTCTTTAATAATCCACATTCATGTTTAGTCACCTTTTCCATATTTCTTCTTTTTGTGTGAGTAAGCTGGACATTAGTGCTCTCAAGTGTTCTGAAACCCTCCCCTTTGGGACACAGACAAAACAGATTAAAAAATTAACATCTGGGGTTTGTTCCTGTCTTGCTGCCTATTTATTTCTCAATAACAGAATAGCTAAATCTTCAATTTTATGCATGTATTCTTTCACCTCCATCTCTCATTACCTTATTAAGCAGAAATTAAATACTTATTTGGAGACACCTAATTTAAAGGGTTATCCTTTTATTTGCTCTAATTGAGTTCCCAGATGCCAAATTGAATTTGTATTCAAAGTCTCTACTTTGGCAGAATGCTGCACAATAAGCTCCTTTTTCTTTTCATGTCAAAATGATATTCTATTTTAATTCACTATTCTCAGCATTCAGTAAATGTATTTTCATGGCAAGAGACAACAATCTGTTTGTTCAGGGATCTGCTTGGCAGGATCTAACAGGAGAGAGCAAAGAGGCCCAGGGGAGTTGTTTGATCTTCAAGGAAATCCTTCTCGAAGTAAAAAAAAAAAGTTCCACTCTGTTGAGGGGGAAGTCAAGGGAACATCGCACTGGGACAACATGGATGTGTACAGAATGTACAGGGATGCTCAGCATGGCTGAGCTCTGTGGCAGAGAAAATCTGCTCAGTACACAGGATAGAGGTGGTTTATTGATTTATTAACCATACATAGTTCAGAACCAATATAGCAGATACCTTCTATAGCTCATCACAAGATATTCTAATCCCACATCCACACGCACACCTTTGCACAGTTGTGTACATATATATCCACCCCTTCCAACTGGCTAGATAACCATTGGCACATTGCTTCTCCCCTGGGAGTGCAGGTCCCCCTGGGTGCACACCCTTCCTGTTGTAGCTATGGATGCACCAGCTCTATCTGTAATTCTGACATTCCTTACAATCTTAGTAGCTCTGTCCACACAACAGCAAGTGGTTGCCCCAGGAGGTGTCCTCTGCACCCCAAGGTGGAGTCCCTGTGTGCAGCCCCAGTGCTGCCAGCCCACTGCTGGGTGCAGGCTGCTTCTGGTGCCTCACGGGGAGGCTGTGCTGCCCAGCCTGGGCAGGGGTTGGGATCAGCCAGGGATGCTGCCAACAGGGACAGACCTCCTGTGATTGCTGCTGCTTTCTCTCCACCATCTCTCCTCGCTGTCACAAATATTCATGCTTCTTTTACTTTTCTTTTCCAGTTGATGGTTTGTTTGTTTGTTTGTTTGTTTGTTTTCCCAAGCCTCTTGGTCATTCCCTAGTCATTCCCTGCTTAATCCAGCTAATTAGCAGTATCAGTTTTTCTGGCAACCACCCTTTCAGATATTTCATTCACACACAGTGTTTACGCTTATGTTTCTATCTTAACAGGTGCTGTTTGCTGGGCCATTTTTTTTGTGTGTGTGTGTGCATGCACATGCGTATGTGTGATAATTCCCCTACAAGCTCAAAGAAAAAAAAGAAGTACACGTAAGGTGGAAACTTGGATAGGCTACCAAGCAGCAATATAGAAACACTGGCTGTGTGTACAGGGATGGATTTGGGAAAGTCAAAGCTGAAACTAGGGAGGACTGTGAAGGGCAACAGGAAAGGCTGTTATGGGTATATCAGCAGAATAAAAAATGCTAAAGAATATTTGAGCCCACATGCTCAGTGGGGCAGAGGATCTACTGACAAAGAACACAGAAAAGGTTGAGTTAATTTTTATTTGCATCCATTTTTCCTGATAAGGTTTATCCTCAGGTCTCCCAGAAGACCAGGTATATTAGCAGAGTTGGTGAGAGTGAAGCAGTACCCACAGCAGAGGAAGAAAAAGCTAAGGAGCACTTAAGCTAATAAGATGTACATACTTTCGTGAGACTAGATGGGACACATCCAAAGGTGCTCAGGGATCTGAAGGATGTCATTGGGAGGCTGTTCTTTATCATCTTCAAAAGATCATGGTGACTGGAGAAGGTTCCAAATGACTGGAAGAAGGCAAACCTCAAACCCACCTTCAAGAAGGGCAAATTGGAGGATTTAAGGAACTACAGGCTGGACAGCTACACCTCAGTCCCAGGAAGATCATGGAGCAAATTCTCCTGAAAGACACCTCCATGCACATTAAGGACAAGAAGATCACTAGGAATGTCTAGCACAGATTTTTTTTTTTTTTTTAATACCAAAATTAACTAATTAGAGGAAAGAGGAATATCAAATATGATTCTGTGAAGTACTACACATTTTTTTATCTCAACAAGCATATAGCCATAATTATAACTAATAAGAAATAACAACAGTGTTTCATGCTGCAGAATGGATTTGTCAAAGGTAGCTTTGAGACTGTATCTTGTGTGTCTAGCACTACAGAGAAATGAGATTTGTTGAAAGAAATAGAACAAGTTTTAATAAAGACTGCATAATGGCCACTGATGTGTTATTTCTCCATTTTTGACTGACTAACATAAAAGAATGATTTTCAGGACAGATTGATCATACATCCCCTTGGAATTGGGCATCTTCAGCTTATCTACTGATTTCTTTTTTGGGAAGAAGGAATTAATCTAACTAGAGATACTTAAAGTAAATGATGACATATAGTTATGAAAAGGGGAAGCAACTTTGCCTTTCAGAGAGCTGATAGACTTTGCTCGATTGAAGTCACATAAGCTACATTGTGGTTTTTTGTTATTTTCTGATTTCGGTAAGAGGTGAAATTTCTCTACTGAATCATCTGCATAATTGAAGGATCTGTCATGAGATATAAACTTTTGGGCATCACTATTTCTTTGCTCCATGCACTATACTTTCTTTCTCTGTAAGGAAGGTTGATGATTCGAATCTTGAATGTGACATTTTATTAATTAACTAGAACAAGAGAATTTGAACTACAGGGTAAATGAATAAATTAAATGGCAAGACTCTAAATCCCTGGTTGATTGTCACTTTATTCAGAAATACTTTTTCCTCTTCATGAACATTTGTAAGCAGACACTAAGCAGAGTTGCTGTGCTGTGCCAAGTAGACTGGTCTTACAGATGTACGAGTTGTTTGAAGATAATTGGGTGGTGTTGTGGGCATCTTTGAACAAAGTGCTACTCATGTACCCCATCTCTGATTTTTGTAGGAAACATTGACATGTATCATTAATGTTAATGCTGACTGCTGTCTGGCATTTGATGCATTTATTTTATGCTTTTGTAGCAGGGTGTAATGCAGGATGATTTGTATTAAAATACCTTTTATACTTACACTTTGCAAAACACAGTACAAAATTGGCATCTTCGTGTTGATGCATTTTGTATTTCGCTTCATGTCACATTTTACTGTGACTCAGGAAACCCTGTTCTATGCAAAATCAGCAACGTATTGATGTCAATGGAAGCAGTGACTAAAATTAGACTGGACTTGCTAGCAATCTGAGTAGCAGATTTTTAGTTCTGTAACTCAGTTCTGTAACACTACTTCTTCTTAGGTGTTGTTTGGTTTTTTAACTTTTGACTTTTGAGGACTACTAAGAACCATCAGAAGTTTGTATATCAACTATAATTGTAATATGTAGTCTGTACTGACTTCCTCTAATATAGTAATTCCACAAGGAGTGGGTGCCAGTCACAGGGTTTATCTACCATGCAGTGCAATACTGTATTAACAATACCTAAGCTAGCTTGGAATAAGAAACTGTCTACAAGACAGTAGAAGTGTTCTTACTTACTTCTACAAGGTACAGTACCTTAAAACACGTTAGTTCTGGGCCTGGAAACCATATAATTTGTCAGCACGTTACTGTGCCCAAAGTAATGAGGCTTGACCTCTCAGTTTGGAGCCTGTTTGATTATCTTTGTATGGCTCTGCATTGTTTATATAATAACAGTAATAAAATTCATCCATAAGAGCACTGCAAGCACCTTGGGAAGCATAGGACAGATAGCACATTCTGAGGGGTTACAACATTAGACAATGTCTTTCCAATCTCAACAGGTGATGAATGGATGGATGGATAGAATAGAAGCACTGGACTAAACAGGACCCTGAACATAACTATGTTATCGGAAATGAAGTCGGAGGGGGCATAGAACAGCTCTGGATAAGCCTGTGGGACAAATTCTGCACCACCAGAGTGGAGCAATGTCTAGTCTGTCACTATTTCAGCCATCATTTGTTTTTTGGTTTGGGTTTTTTTAAATTATTTTTGTCTTAAATATTTTCAGGGATGAAAAAAGGGGGGAGGGCAGTTATAGAAAGAATGTATTTTTGTAGTCCCTGCTCAACTAAAAAGTGCACTGATTTCAGCATATTTTAAACAAAGGCTCCAGTGCAGTGCCCAGTCTCATAGTCTGTACCTTGAACCTGAGCCAAACCATAACAAAACTAATTCATAGCATGTTCTCATTGACATCGATCAGAATCAAGCCTTGGAAATCAGTTTATAAAACAACATTTCATCTTTCATATTCCTTGACAAGTATATTTTCCTTATATTTCCTCCAAGATATATTAGCTTGTAATTTCTATTTAAATTTAATTTTATTTTAGTTATTTCCAATGCTAATTGCTCTTCCACTTGTGCTTTTTCATCCGTCACACCCATCATTCTTTCCGTCTCCACATCTTTTCCAAATATCACTAATGTGGTCTTTCCTCTTTTTTTTCTTTGTAGATTTCTATTCTTGATTTGAAGTAGAATTTTATTTGATGTGCAAGACCAGAAAACTTCAAGTTCTCTCATCCACAACATAAGGAGACCACTCTTTCATAGAAAAAAAAAAACAAACTAGGTTTTTTTCCCCTAAAGGAACAGTTGTAATTTAGTTATTTCCTGTACTTCAGTACCCCTTTTCTGATTAAAGGATCAGAAACAGTGGTTAAAGTTGTATTTTGGATGGAAAAACTTTTCATGAAACTGAATGAGACAAGAGGACATGGCATCCAAAATAGAGCTCCAGCACTGTCATTTGTTCCACTCAAGTAGGGTACTATAAAGAAACTTCTGGCTTCAGTGAAGCACTGTGTGGCTGTAACAAACCTTGGACATTCAGAACACTGTTGAATTAAGAATGAAATATTCAGCCTACCGTATCTATCAAAGAATTCCACAATGCAAGTGGGACAGTTGGCTTACAGAGCATTTATCATGTGCAACATTGCACATCCACAGCTGAACTCTAATTCTCCTGTACAAAATGTTTAATCCTCTCTTCCGTAAGAGGACCAATTGACCCAGAGTGAAAAATTGTCTGTGATGCCAACTGTGCAACTCTTCATCATCTTCATATATGGCTACCCATGTGGAATAATTTTTAGGAGATTAAGTGCATGAATACATAGTCACCTATGTAGATAGCAGGTGTATAAAGTAACAGTATTACGAATTATAAAAACCCCATCTATTTGGATTTTTTGCTATCTTTAACAGAACAGTAGGTTGGGGTTTTTTTTGGTTGTGAAGATGAATGACTGGTTTTTTGCTGTTCTTTTATAAACAAATATAAGCCTCAAAGTATCAAGGACTATATACTAAAATCTGATATGCTTTGAAATTAATAATATATTAATATATGCTACAATAGTCTAGTTTACTGAATTTAGCAAAACAATCCTTTGCAGTTCTTTTCCATTTTAAAGCATACTGCTTTAACAAATTGATGTGTTGTTTCCTCTTTTGCAACTTTGGTTCCAGTAACAGAACTAAAAGTATGTGCTGTGTTTCTCTTCCAAAACATATGAAGATCAAATAAAGCAGAAAATGATTATGTAAGTGGTCAGTGTTATTTGCTATTCAAATAGTGAGTTTATACAATTCATTTGTTGTCAGGTGCATTACATAGCATAAGTCCAAGATTGCATTTCCCAGCTCACTGAATGTCCAGATGAGAACCGGGTATACCTCTCCTCCTCCCATATGCATTTGTGCCCACAAGCTGTAGACTGGGTGATAAAAGTGTCAAAACTGCAGGACAGCACTGGAGAGCACCTGGGCATGACAGTTCTGTTGCTGCTTCTGCTGTCCACTATCGATAATGTGTCAGAAGTAAGAAGCAGAGGGGAGAAGGTTCTGCACTTCCAGAAAGATGTAAGAAGGTGCTCTGTACTTCCTGAGAGAAGCTTGACATAATTAATTTTAAGATATCATTATAATTCACGATTTTGTTAAGGTAATATACATTTTCATTGTAAACTAAGATCCCAAACACATTTTTTATGGTTCCATTTACTGTTAAGCTTTTAAAGGGATGCAACAAATACTTAAATGCAAGCCTGTTTTGAATAGAAAAGGTTTCTCTGTACCTTAAGTGCCTCTAGAATTTTATGAAATGTTGCAGCTTATTAAATGTTTGTCAGATAAAGTCATTCTTCTTTATTTGATCTTTTTACTTAGTATCAATTTATATGCATAGTCTTAGCTCCAAACTATTCTTATTCAAGAAGCCAATTAATTTTTGAGGAATTAAATTGACATTACCAAAAATAAGTGTTTAAAAAATTAAAATAATATTTATTTTTATATATGTTGTGATTAATTTTCCATTGAAACGAAATTTTAACAGTCACATTTTGATAATGATCAATATTAATATTCCATATGTTGATGTTCTAATCCAAACTGGAACTTATTAATAAAAAATAAGTCTGTCACTGACTGATAAGACTTTGTAATAAAAAATATATTTGAGCTCTTCTGTCATTATAAATTTTAGTGTGTTTTTGAAAAAAATATTTATTTTAAAATTTTAAAGAACTTGCTTTAGTCTATTTATTTTTTAAATATTTTTCATTTATTTTGCTACAAGGTTACCTTTCAGGATGTGATGTTTCACTTCTTCCTGTGCTTTTTTTTTGGTAATGAGGAAAATGGGGAAGACAATAAAGTGGGAAAAAGCAAAACTTTTTTTTTTCCCTCTCAATGAAATAAAATTGCAATTAATCACCTTAAACAATGGAAAAGAATAAACTATGTGTTCCATCAAGTTTGACTATAATAATAAATTTGTTAGTTTTACCTGAGCTTGGAGTAATGTAAACACCTTACATTTACCTTCTTAGGAAACTCCAGAAGTCCAGAAGTAGGCAGTCTGAAAGCAGTGAAGAAGAGGCACTTTTCAGGGTGCGTATTGTAGTGTTGGTCTTGCTTCAGCTTTGTGAAAAGTCTATAAAGATTCATTACATATCTCAGGGAAAAAAATCTGCCTTGTTAAGCAGTGAAAGAATGACAACAGGTTTTTTTTAATCTGTGTAGGCATGAAATGAATATGTTTTTCTCTTCCAAAATATTATGCAAAAAAAGGGACTTATTAAATAACTCACTGAATTGAGCAAGAAGCATTCTCTCCTCTTCTTTGTTCTCATTCTTCACCACAGTGAGTTCATCACATCTCCTTTCCTCTTCTATAAGCAGTTGTGATCTGACAGGCAAACAGAACAAAGTACAAAGGAGATTATAACAATCACAAAGAAAAGCAACCTTCTAGACCTGACAACTAGAAATTCAGCACTTAGTGAAAGTTTTAAAATACTGTCAAAAAAACCAATACGGGTAAGGGTATGAATTCTGTATAGTAAAAGCAGACAACCTTGAGGACTCTAAACAGGTTAAAATGTCATAGGACAGAGGGAAAAGTCACACACTTTGGAATAATATCTTTCATGTCTGCTATAAAATAAGATATAAAAAACTACTGGCTAAAATGCATGAGCACTTTCTGAGCCAAGACTTGTACTCATAGGTAAGTATTCTAATCACTATGCAAAAGTTTCCTTCAACTTCTTTGGAAGTGTACACTGCTGAGTAACTAACTACACGAAATACTCTGTACATGATGGAAACTGAAAAGAAGCATTTGTGATGGAGCATCTACTGTGCTGCCATATATGCCGTAGATACAGAATCCACTGTCCTACAGTAGAAAGCCACAAATACAAGGACCTCAAAGCTTAGTTCTGGGCAACTGAAAAGCTGAATATCAGTTTCTCAGATTGGTTCCTTGAATTACTTCATATTTATCCCTAATTAGGAATGAGAAAGCCTCTGCCATCAGCTTGAAGCAGCCTTTGCTAGCTGCTTGAACTATACCCACTTCTGCACAGGCTGAATTGAAACAGAAAAAAAAAACCTGACAGCATTGTCAAGGAAGAAGGCACTTGCAAAACATAGAATTTGAGAATAATGCTAATAATTAAAATATTCAGGGGTGTAAGTTTAATAGAGGAACCATATGTTAACACCTCTCTCTCTCCTACAGACTTTTCTTTAGACCAGACAGATCAAATTTTAAGCATTTTTATACTGATAGGTTTTACAGTTATCTTGTCTGAGCAGGCTAGGTGCATACAAAAGGACAATAAGAGATTCAAGCTACATGTTCCCAACTAAAATAAAGTCAATACAGATGTAATTAAAAGAAAGTATAGGGGAAAAAATGTTGTTTCTAGTTTTAATTTTATTCAAAGACAAAGCTCCAGCTTTGAGAGTCTCCCTTCTGCAAAGAAACTCTAGGCAAGGTAAAGCCTTTTGATTTTTTCCAAATCTGTATCTATATCTTCATAATGGGAGAAAAAGGAAATTATGAGTTTTCTTTTATGAACTATGCAGTTAGGATGTTGTCCCAGAGTTGCTCTGCTAGCCTTGTCCACAGCTGTGAGGAGTACGGCTCAAGGATGCAGCTGTACTGTCTGCTAGTGAGCCACTGTCCAAGAGCTCACTGAAAAAAGAGTGATGTCTTAGACAGAATTGAATGTCTCCTAGTATTTCTCTAAAGGTTCATACGCTTGGCAAGACACTATTCTATACTCTTTCTTATGCCTCTTGGCCATTTTACCTCTCTTGGCCTCTTTCCAAAAATACATATACAAATACATATAAAATGTTTGGGTTCCAAACGGAGGTGTGCTCCTTAATGTTCATGCAGGTCTTTCCACATCTGGAAAGGAAAAAAATTGCTTTCAGGCTTGGTTGAAAAGACTACAGAGAAGAAGGACTAGCATCAGCAGTAATTCTTTGTTGCTGTTCACCCTCTTTATTTGGATCCCCAAAGACAAAGGCTGACTTTTTTTTTTTTTTCCTTTTTTAAGAAAAAGGAGTGAAGGGTAGGGGAGAAAACAGAGTGGAGATATAGCTGTCTCTAGGTGAAAAGAGGTGCAAAGAAGGGATGTAGTTTTCAAAGTTGTGGGGAAAGAAGTGTCCTGGAGCCAAGAGGGAAATAAAGTCATGTTGGAATAAGCAGATTTTTTCCCCTATGAACATTGGAAGCAGTTGCATCAAAGTGGTAACTGTTCCATTTACATATTCCTAAAATTCCTTTATCAAAATTGTGTGTGAACATGCAGGTTTAATTCTAACAAATGTGAATGTATCTTCGTAAGTAAGATACATTCCACACTTCATGCATAGAAAACTACAATATTCAAAGACGTAATTAAATTCTAAAGGGATTTTAGCTTCCTGCATAAATCCAGGTTAAATGATATGTTGGTTAAATCCACTCAGCAGGTATATTTTTCTCTTTAACCTGCGGCAGAAAATGCACAGTTTCTCAATCTTCAAAGAATGCCATAATCTTAATTGGGTTTTCAAAAGAGACCTACCAACTAACTTATTCTGAATGCAGAGGTGATGATTATGTGTAAGCACAAAAAATTTGTGCATCCAGGAAATATTTGGGCCAAATGAAGAGTGTACAGTTTTATTTGAGATTTATGATAGAAAGCACCTAAATTCCAATGTAGGTAGGCCAGTTTCTATCCTGTGATATTTACTTCAAGAAGCAACAGGAAAACCACAAGATAAAAGGTGACTCAACACTCTGAACTGCAGATGTTTTACCTTTAGTTCTCAATTGACTCTGACTCCTGCTCACCACAATGAATGGCTATGTCATCTAGGGCCAGATTATTGAGGAATTAAGTAATTTACAACATGGGGTCTGATGCGCCTCAGCTCTGTTCCTTTTGCTCACTTCAAATTCACTCCTTCCCTTAGGAAATTAACTACTTTTATCGTCTCTCTCTGTCTTCTTTTCCCTGTAACATCCACTACGTGACACTGGTACTAATGACCTTTTACATCACAGATGGTCTACTTGACACATAGCTAAAAAAACCTGGAGGAATTGATCACAACTTGTGTTGAGCTTTTTCCTTTTTTTCTAAGTGTATGACTTTGCCTAATACAAAAATATTACCCCTAGCCTACAAACAATGCAATACTTCTCTCACCACATTATGCTGGGTGCTGAGAGTCACGTTTTGAGATGCCTAACTCTTCACGTTTACAATATAAAGATTTAAAATTCTCCATCCAGGTCTCAGACTCCTACCTACCGAGATGAAACAGAGGTTGATACAATGCTCAGCAACACTTTCAAACCTGGAAGGGTTTGAGAATTGCATTCTCACTTTATGGGATAAAGCTAAAAAGGCATAATCTTATCTTACATAAAATGCATATATTTTTTAGCTTGCAGACCAAAAATAGGAATGAATGGGTTTTCATATATGCACAAATAAGGAAAAGAAATGTTGCTGGGATTAGCAGATGGATTATTTGAAAATAACAACCAGAGTCTGAGAAAGCTTACAAAGTAATGTGAAAATTTTGTAATTGAGTACTATAAGATTATCTATTAAATGCTGTATTTAAAAAAATGTAGAGACCATCCATGAATGGCAATGAATTAAAGATGTTTGGTAAATTCTGCTTATAAAAACAAAAATTAGAATATCAGAGAAGAATATAAAACCCCCCAAAAATCTCACCTCATCCTTATTGAAAATGTTTGCATGTTCACGTAACATCTAGTTCCCAGTACTATTTTTTACTATCTCTATTATGGGGAATAACTTCCAGTTTTGTATCAGAAGGGGAAAACAGATATTATAAACACTGAAGATCAAAGTACAGCATCAGAAAAACATGCCAAAATCAAATCAACAGAAACGCACATAAATACTTGAAGGCAGAATGTTTCTCTGATGAATTACATCTCTCAGAAAAAAAAAGCCTCATGAGATAATTAAGCATCAACTAAACAACCTACTTTTCTCAAGAATGATGTCAAGCGATGCTTGCGAATCGCCTGCCGAAGGCTGCACTGCTCATCACGGGGCGAGTACTGCTGGCTCCTGGGGCCCCACACCCCGTGACACAAAGGGCTGTTGTTGCCCCCACCCCGGGCCTGTCAGGCCGTTGCCCCTGGCTGGTCGGCAGTGTTCCCCGAGCCAGCGGTGCTCCCCGAGCCAGCGGCAGCTCCCGCCGGGCAGTAACAGTCACATGAGCGTAGCGAGGGGGAACAGGCTCCAACCGGCTCCGACTGGCTCCAACCAGCCGAGGCCGCCCCAACCTCCTGAGAGAGACCTGCCCTGCCCCTGCTGGGGCCCAGATGCAGGTGGAGTTACAGAGCAAAAGATACATAAAAGTTTTAAATACAAGTATAGGGAAAACTATTACCTATTTATGGAATTCGGAGGTTCACTCACTTCTTCATAGGTACTTACTTAACTACTTATACAGAGACACCACAGGCCTTCATCACTTGCTATGTTTGGTGATCAGGATTATGTGATAAACTACAGAACTGCATCATGAAATAATTACGCATCTCTGAACAACTTCTTTTATCTGTAAATAAATATGAGATTTGTTTTCACAAACCATGATTCTTAGTTGCACCATACAGCCCACGAGAAACAGGGGCCATGCTGAAGTTTGTTGCTTACCCTCTGGAATCTTCTGTCTGTGTTTTCAGAAAGAAGTCCTCCACTTCCCAAAAGCATAACACTCTTACACTAACATCAAAAGCTCTCATAAAAAAAATAAAATGAATGTCCTGACATTTGTTTCTATATAGGTTCAATTTTGTGTGAGGTTCTGGTGGTTTCCTGTGCTCCCTATGTCTACTAATAATTAGGGCCCCTTGTTTTGTAAATGAAGCAAAAAAAAGCAGGGCAAGACAGTGCCTGACCGCAAGGATCCAGAAACCTATGCCGTGACTTGAAAATGAATTCTCCTTTCCACACCTCTTCAGGATGAACTACTCACAAACAATCTGAGCCAAAAAACCACAGAGGTTGTGACGCCAGATCAAATATCTGATACTTGTTTCAGAAGCTAGAATTGTTAACAATTAATTCTCATCAGATCCCCTAGACTGTCACTGAGTGATTCTTTTTGTCCTCATTTGCCTAATCCCAGATTCTTCTTATGTAAATTATTCTTCTCCATTTATATTCAGATGAAATTGTATGTATCGCACATGAAATTTCAGAGTCATGAAACATGTCAAAACCACCATTTATCTGGATTATTTATTAATGGTACAGCATATGGCACAATAAGAAAAAATTAGTTGGTTTGATATTCAGATTTTACAAGATTCCACTTTGGATAACTCTAATAATTTCCTTTGCCATTTCTGGTTATCTGACATAAATAATATTAAAACCTTTTTCCTGTTTTTTTTCTTTTTCTTTTTTTTCTTTTTCTTTCAGCTTTATGTTAGCAAGAACTCTCTACTATCTGTCTATCATACTAAATTATGAAAGGCATCTCAGAAAACTGCAAAATTTCAGATAGTTATTGATGCCATTAAAATGACAGGTACCTTTACATAACTGCTGGTGACATTTTGTAAAAATGTAATGTTGATTTACATTTTCACTAAAAGAACAGATGGCATTTCACACTGGATAGATTTGTGACCCTCCGGTATCTTAATTCTTTACTTAAGATATATTTACTGCAACAAGCTGCGTATACTACTCAAAACAACTTCACTCATCTTAATTAAGTTATGCATTCAAAACAAAGTTTCCATTCAATAAATTGTTTTGCATAGTCCTATACCATAGTAGGTTAAGGAACAGACATCAGAAGAATGCTGATATGCCATTTTTGAAAGAAATGTACTTGCACAACTTTATAATGTTTTATGCCATCTATTAAGCTACAGTTTAGTGTTGTGCACCTTAACATACATGACAGATGTTTCATGAAAATTGTAGCTAGTTATTGAGAAGGCATGCAGAAGCCTCCTGATGGTCAGAATTTTCATTATTCTAGTGCTAGAAGGTGCACAAGAGAAAAGATACATCACGTGAATAAAGAACCGTATGAAATACTTGCAACAAGAGAAAAAGATGTGTGGATATTCTATGTGTTCATAGTGCATTTACCATCTCTTAGTATATTATTAGTATCATTCATGGCAGAATGCTGTTTCAGGATCTAGATTAGTGATGGATATATATATTTTTTTAACCAAAAATAGAAAGTTTGAGCCTTTCATTCAGTGGTTGCAAGAATAAGTCTTTTGAAAGTTTGAAGTAATTTATTTTTTTTCCCCTCATACATTTAAAAAGCCCCAAACCTGCAATCTGTATATAACAGTAAAATTTACTTCAACCATTCCTCTGAAATAATTTGAAATAATTAAATCTCTTTCTCAGATCTCATAGTTTCATTTCTTAATTGATTCACATAAGGTGGCTGCAAATCTTACAGAATTAAGATACCCGATATGCCTGTGGATAGGCAGTACCTTTTCACTTCATATTTTGGCAGTGGAACACTAAATACTTTATAAACCTAGCCATTCTCCAGACAACATCAAAGGATGATATTTCCCAGAGCGTAATAGATAAGAAGACTGAAGTTTCATGCTTGTTGGAGAATTAGGCCATATATAATACATCCTGAGAATAACTTGATAAACACAAACACAGAGTACTGGTAAAAGGATTGAAGCGGTTTTGAGGGAAAGAGTTGCTAGTATGTCCTCCATATATTAATAATTACCATTACTATGAAAAGGGAGAATTCATTTATTTGGATACCATCAGCTGTTGTTTGAGGAAAACTATAGTATATATGTTGAAGATGTAAAAAGTCATTTTTGTAAAAAAAAAGGAATAAAAATATCTTCTGTCAAAAGTCTCTGGTTAATAGGTATGTTTAAAGCACACCTCACTAGTCCATATTTTATAGCTATTAAATAGACTAAGCTATACAATGAGAAAATACACTTTACAAATAAATGTAAGACATATGGTATCAGTACAATGATGGTAGTAGAGATCTTTTTTGATATATGTAACATTAGTAGGATTAGAGGGAGAAAATGCATATATTCCTAGGGTGACAATAAATTCTGTCTTATGTATTTACATGTCATGAGATAGATTTTTTAAATTTTGTTTTTTTTAGGTGGAGATTTTGTTTCTCATTTCATTTACATTTTGAAAGCTGCATTTTTTAAAAGGTTACTTCTGAACTTGAACCTATAGAACAGTTGTAATTACATATTTGCATTTGTAACTTTCTTCGTGAAAAAAAAAAAAAAAAAAAACCAAAACCAAAAAAAAAAACCAAAAACCCAAACTCAAAAAAACCAAAAAAAAAAAAAAAAAAAAGAGTTGAGTAAAATCCATGACCAGGATATACAGAAGGATCAAATGTCAGCCAGGGCTAAATTGCTGAAATGAAAAACAATGAATCATCTGAAGGCAGATTTCAGAGATCTGGGGACCGCAAGTGCATAATAACACAAGTACAATTTAGGGCAGGTCAGACAGAGGCTTTATTTACTGTGATCATAGTGAAAGAACATTTGGGGAGCATTTTTCCCCTCTGCAACCCAGTTCTCTCCCAAGTTGTTGCAGACCCAACCTAAATACTGTTTCAGGGGGGAAAAAAAAAAAAAAAAAAAAAA
>WAAD01019189.1:21045-51005 GCA_013389945.1 Fregata magnificens | reverse complement strand
AAAAAAACAGAAAAAGAAAAGAAAGAAAAGGTGAGGAAAAACAATCATTTCAATGTTAAAAAAGTCTATAGGAGTGGCACACCCAGTATTATCTTAGCTCAGAAGTGGGGTGTTGGAAACAATCATAGACTGTTAGCTGTTAGGTGAAACAAATGTTCTTTTAGTTAAGATAAACCGGAACAGGTTGCCCAGAGAAGTTGTGGATGTCCCATGATTGGAGGTGTTCAAGGTCAGGTTGGACGGGGCTTTGGGCAACCTGATCTAGTGAAAGATGTCCCTGCCCATGTCGTGGAATTGGACTAGATGACTTTTAAAGGTTCTTTCAAACCCAAACCATTTTATGATTCTATGAAACTATATTTTTATATTTTATATTTTATGTTTTACATAACTTGATAACTCATACCATTGTCTTCTTATTCCATAGAAGTGTGGAGTTTTGTTAGGTTTTGTGATGTGAAACACAAGCAACTTCACCTGTTAATGAAGTTTCACGGTAAGATTTTTAGATTACTCCTTTGACTTGAAAGAACATGGTGTACTCACCATTATTAAGTTTCAGATAGAAGAAGGATTCTCATGCTGCAAAGACCATTAGCAAGTTGATGAACTTGGGATCAGTCAGAGAATGAGAAATCATAAAAGCCTTCAGGCAAAGGATGGATAGATAAGTGAATAGACATGAATGTATGATTTTATTTTGTTGTCTTGAACATAGACTGGGCTTTTACATGAGTTTTTTTTATATGGTTATTAGGTTTGTAAAACTTGTTATAGATAAGGCAGTTATTTTTAAAAGAACTCACCATGCTAACAACATAAGTTAAAATACAAAAAATAAAAAATCTTCATAGCATTGCTGTTACAAACTCTTTATACTTTAAATTCTGATAGATTACATCTTAACAGAGTACATTGACTCTGTGTAATGAAAAATCTACTAAATATGTATTTTTTCAGTTGAAATCATGAAAGTTTGAGGGAAACACATTTAGTCACACTCTATCTAGAAACAAGTCATGGTAAATCCTGGAAACAGTACATTTTTTATCCATTAAAAACCACTGAAATACGTAAACTGGTAATATTTTTGAATACAAATGCTAATACACTAAAAATACTAGTATTTCAAATTCAGAAAAACATTTCTCTTCACAGTTGCAATGACATCTTGTGGTGAACACAAAAACTGTCAGTCCTATAAATTTCTACATTAAACAAAGAATTTTATTTTTGCAATTAATTATTTCAATACTGTTTATTTCAACTTTTAATGACTAGTAATATATGTATGTATACGTAAAGTATTATAAGAGTACTTAAATCAAAGGTGGTTTGATATTTTAAGTAACTGCAGTCTTAAAAGAATTTTGCCTGGCATTAGAAAGAACTATTTGCAGTAAAAGTGGATGTATTTTATACTTTGATTCATAGCTGGAAGGAGTTTGATACAATCAGCAATTTTTAGGAGCTAAAACTCTTAATTTTCTTTTTTTCAGTAAAACTAAATAATCCCTCTCTTTAGGAAAACACACACACACACACGAAGCGCTTAGAACCTGTCCCTTCTTCAGTTTGTCCTTATAAGTATTGTTGCACCATTTATTTTGTGAAGATAAGTAGTAAAGATTAATGCATCTCCTACTTTATCTTAAGTCAATGTACAGATTTGAGTACTTACCTGAAATGCATTTTTAGAAGTAATCCAAAGGATAATATGTTACTTTGCCTATTTTTACCTAATACTAACCTGCTGTGGTATTTCTCTGTTGGTTTGGGGGGGTGTCCTTTTTTTTTTTTAGTTTTGTTTCTTTTTTTGTTTGTTTTCATAAAAGCAAAGGAAGGTTTCAGTCACTTTTTTGGGGGAAACAATATGATTTGTAGTCCAAATTTATGACTTTTATCTAAACAGGTTTTTTTGTATTTAGTATAAATCAAGTAACTGTTGCTTTATTTGCACTATTAAAAGTCTTGGGGAATTGTTTTATATTTCAAGCAGTCAAAAATATTTCCGCAAGGAAGATTTGTCTCATTGTTTTGATCCAACATGCTGTACTGGGTTTGCCCCTCCCTTCTTTATTTTTGCCATTTAGTACTTATGCTGGCATGATTCATTGCCATCAAACGTCTTAGCATGGTGAATTCTTACATTTAGTTGGAAGTCAGTTGTCTAGAAGACAGAATTCCTCCTTTGTATTCCTGGCTGTGCTGCTGCCTGTTCTCAGTCTCTGCAACTTGGCAGATCACCTGCCCTCTCCTTGAATGATTTTATTAAGTTGTATTTTGGGATACTGGCTAATTTAACACCTTTTCTGTGAGTACTTCTAGTTGAATAATTTGACTAATCAAGACAGTATGTCTGTTAATAGCAACCTAGTACACTGATTACCATGAGTTTTCCTAAATATCCCATAAATATGAACCTTTTTAGGAAATAAAAACAATAATAATACTTATGTAATTCAGGAAACTAAGGGAATATCAATAGTAAAATCACAGCAGCAACATGATGTTTAAAGTGAACTAATTTTAAAAACATGTTCAATAATATTGTTCTGAATTTAGAGGTTCTCTTCTTGTATGGGGAACTTGCTAGTATATCTGAATGCATTTCAGATATTTCCTGTTAACTCTGAGCAGTGTGGACACTTTTTATTTCAAAAGTGGCTTTTCAGTCACTTTGTTTTGATCTTATTATATGCATAAACTGCCTTGGCAGCCAAGAGAAGTTAATTTACCTTACTGGATAGAAAGCAGTTGGTACACAAGGTTATTATTGTTGCTATTTTCCTCCTGAGAAATTACTGAAGTCAATTCCTAAAGTGTTTGTGCATGCACGGAAGAACAGAATTCTGAATAGCTGTACCATTAGCTCTGAGCTACTGCCAGGGATATGTAAATGAAAAAAAAAAAAAAAAAAGAAAAAAAAAAGAAGCAAGTATCTAAAGGATTATTTCATCTTCACATTTCAGGCCAATAATTTACACAGTCTCCTTTACATAGAAATTTTAGCTTTTTTAGATAGGTACTTGTCTTAATCTGTATGACACTGGAATGCTTGTAATTGCTCTCTGATTTTTAAAACTAGTGAGATTTTTCTCCGTTGGTAACTGTTTTCTGTTAGAGGAAATGACAACCTTGAACATGCCAACCTGTCCTCGGGAAGCAGAGGTGAAGAACAAGTGTTAACTGGAGTATTTCACTTTGAGTACTACTGAATCAAACAGAGTCTCATTGGCCTCTGTGGTGTAGACTAATTATTATCATCTCAGCAATGTCTGCAGAGGGAATAAGACAATTACCCAGAGTACAAGAGAAGAGAGTGCCACAACATCTGAAGTGCTCTGGAGAAAGAAAACAACATAAAAAACACCAAAACACACCAAAACAAAATAAAACAGAACCAAACCAAACAGGGAAGCTTTAAAGAGGGCTGAACTGTGATACCTAACAGGAAGATACCCAAAAGTAGCTATATTTCTAAAAATATTAATGTTAAAGCCTTTGATAATTTTGATATTTTAAAGTTAACTTGAACAGCAGAAGCTTACTCTAATGCTGCATTACAGAAAAGTGAGATATACACTCCAGGTAAAAGTTTAAATATATTAGCTGCTGAGAGAATGTACAGAAAAATGAGATAAGTTTGTAACTTGTCTAAGACTTTACAGCCAGCATTGCACTAAGGAAACTATGTACTATGTCCCTCATCAGAGGGGAAACAAAATCTTTACAGAAACTTTCAAAGTCTAGTATTAATCCTGACTAGGTAATTAGAATTTGCAAAGCAGTGGGAATCACATTTAATCTTATGAAGACTTAAGAACATTCTGATAGAAAGGATGTGATGGAAAATCCCAGTTAATATGAGAAAATACGCCTGAGGCACAAAGACACGCAGAGTTTAATGTTAAATTCTCCTGAGCTACCCATCTCAAGTTAAAACTGTCTAGAAAGCTTTTCAGCTACTCTGGTCTACATATATTGTCTGTTTCGATTCTGACCGTTAGCCTGCTACCTATCCTAACAACCAAACCATTTTTTCAAATATTGTTTTCAAATTTACTTTTCTAAAGAGGTAATTGCTGACCTATGTTACCCAGGATAAATATTAAGCACCTGTGATTATTTTGGATATAATCTAAATTGTGGCAGGCATTTTCAAGTATATAAAATACAAAAATAACAAAACATACTGTAAGTCATGGAATTTGTCTACCTTAAGAACATCAGGAAACACTTTTCTACTGTAAGGGTGACAGAGCACAGGCACAGGTTTCCCACAGAGGTTGCAGAATCTCCATCCTTGGATGATATTCAACAGCTGTTTGTACATGGTCCTGGGCAACCTGCTCTAGATGACCCTGCTTGAGCAGGTGGTTGGGCAAGATGATCTCCAGAACTCCTTCCAAATGCAACCATTCTGTGATTCCATGACTAAGAAATAAACAGGTTCATCTGGGAGTTTTGTTTGTTTTCTTAAAATCTCAATAAAATTTTGTTCAAATATTCTGTAATGTATAATGGTAACTCTCTTGCACATAAATAGGCTCCTTTAAATTTGTTGTGACAATCTGTACCTGGGACTCTCCCTGTTATCCACACTATAAGGTTGTTCTTAATCCTTCTAAGAAGCACATGATTTCACTGTAGCAAAGCCATCACTGTGCTATAATTAAAAGGAGAGGAATGACACAAATACATGTTCATATTGTTAACTGCTATATACTTATGTTCTTAAGGAATTAATTGATTCCTGTCTCTTATTTTAACTTGATATTCAGGAGAAGACCTATTTCAGGATTGGGTTTGTTGTTGTTGTCGGTTTTGGGTTTTTCTTATCAAACCTTTCAAAGGCAAGTAAATGCAATCAATAATGAAATTCATGTCTAATACACTGATCAAAATACTCCAATATTTTTACTAGTGTGAGCTTGGGACTGCTTAAAAGCAATGAAGGTAGGAAAAAAAATCTTGTATTTCAGCTAAAGACATTAAAAAGTTCATAGAAGATTTTATGCTTCACCTTTCCTATGTCTACTATATGGGTTATCTCATTTTGCAAAGATTTTAATTATTCCTACATTGTTTAACACATTAGAGTAATTAAATGCATTCTTACAACATACGTATGAAGAGTCTTTGCTCCCTTTTTATAAGTAGGGGGCACAGAAAGAAAATTTGCCATTGTTTATGCAAATTGACATAGCTAGAGACAAAAATGGTTAATACAACAGAATTTTTTTCAGAAATTTTCAGTCCAGTATTTCAGCCATAGACTTTCCTCCTCCTGCCTACAATATATGTCACAATGTTATGACTTCAGAGGGAGATAGATTCTCAGAACTTCTGGCGGGTCACATGGCCTCTGTTAACATGAAAGCTTAAGGCTCTGGCTGCAACTAAAAAAGTTAAGTGCCATCCTTCAAGGATAGAAATACCTACCAAATTATTTCCTTAACCCTTCTCTTTCATGTTGTCTTCAGAATCAGTACAAGTTATCTGCATGTACTACACTGTTTTTAATGTTCCCCAGCATAAGAGAAGAAGTTACAGCCAGCTGTCCTCAGAAGCAGTCCACCTTCTTTCCTACCCAGTCCTGGATTTGTGCATTGGTCAGATCTATTCAAGAATGAGTTGTTCTTCATCATCACTTAGCCATCCCCTGAAAATGGCCTGATAAGGATTACTATATTTGTATCGCATTGGAAGTGGCCAAGAAACAACAGGTTATTTATATAATTCTTAATTGCTTGTCCTATTCAAAATGCACTGAAAGGCATATTTAACTACTAAAGAAACCTGATACTGAAACAGCACAAAGCACATATGGCAAATAGTACACAGCAGAAAGCATGCTTCATTTGTGATGCTGATGAAACTGATGTAGAAAGCCTGCTGGGATCACTTCCAGCCTGTGAGATGTCTCTGACATCATGCTGTGGGTGTTATTCTTCATTTGCTGTGATAAGTCTAGTTTTCAAATGACACTAAGAAGAAATATTGGAGTGAGGGAATACACAAAAGAGTAAATGCTATCATTTTAAAGGCAGATTCACTGCATCTAGCATTTCCAGCCAAGAACAATATCCAGTCTAAGAAATGCTTAGTAAGTAGAATTTAACTTCCCGGACTTTCTAGATTTTTTGAGGACCGATCATGGTATTCTGCCAAGATATTTTTTACAAGTCATGTTCGGAGAATAGGATACACCAGGTACCATAAAAGCATTAGAAGTGTGAAGTACTAGTTACCAGTAACAGTAACCTTTGCACAGAAAGCACAGTTTATTGGATTCTTCCCCCGGTCATATTCTTTATCAGTAAATACATCATCAAAATAAGGCATGATCTTAACCAATCTGTTTGACATGATCACTATTTTCTGAGTTGATGCCTTATTGGGTTGCTTCCATAGATATGTTCATAAATATTGTGTGTACCTGGAAATAAATAACAAATAAAATTAATAAATCATTTTTGCTATTTTGCTTTCCCACCAAAATTTCACTAATTTAGAAATCTACTTGTTGCATCCCAACCTAAGAGGAAGAAGAAGAGCGACCAAGGTTCTAATGATCCCCTCAGACTAAATTAAGGTAAAACAACACCAAAAGATGAATTAAACATTTTATTTCAACGCAGAAGTAACTTGAACTTGGAAAGCCAACTCAAACTTGAAAACATGGAAAAGCATTGATGGTGGGGCTTCCTATTAAGAATATTTGTAAAAGAAGAGGAAGAGGAAAGGAAAGGAGAGGAGAGAGAGAGAGAGAGGGAGGGAAAGATAGAGACATATCACCACCCTTGGATCCAGCGCTGATGACAACAGACGTGACGAACCTCCGATGGTGGGCGTGCACCAGTCTCTTTGCTGCAATGTGTTTTATAGTCTAAGCCCTGCCTTTGGTCCCACCTCCTATGAGCTTATATGGTTCTTGTTCCAGAAGTTTCTGGAACTTCTGTGCAGGTGCCATTGTGAGGGGTGGTCGTGAGGGGTCTTTTGGGCAACCATAGGCCCTTTCTCAAGTAAACTTTGTGTGACCTCTGACCATATTTGACAAGTGTACGTGAGGCACAACAAAACCTGGGACCGCGCACCCTTTGATGCACCCCCCACGTCCTGTGCCCATCAAACACCTGTTTGCAGTCTGCCACATTCTGCCCCACAACAATGTTTGAGGCATTAACTCTTTCGGTCCCTCACACTACTGCACCCAAAAACAATAGCCTTCATTAAATGTTTTACTTTTGATTCAAAGAAGACAAAGATCAGATGTATGGCAATATTGCAGAAAAACATGGGTCTCTCACAGGAGCAACAGTAATATCTAGCAGTTGTAGACAGAAGTCTTGGAGTGCATTTCTGATAACATTAGATATTTATGCTTAAACAGTTGATCTCTAGATCTCCACTGACTATATTTGGAGCTTATATACCTAGCTGATATGACTGTGCTTACATTCGGTCTTCAGAATTTAGTGTCTACAGCCTAAAACAGAACACTTGTTTAACCTTTATTCAGTTGCCTGAAGACATCAGTTATCCAAGACATTAAAACAGATAGCTCTCAGGTATGATGTGACTGGAGGAGACCTACACACTTCTGGAGCAGCAGCTAGAGGCCAGGTGACTCTATAAAGCATCTCAAATTTCCTTAAATACCTAAGTTTAATCAGCAATGAATCAAGTCCACAGTGAATTTGTTTGCGAATGACAGAACAGTGGGAGACTGACAGATATTTTAGAAGGGCTCTATTCTGAGCATACAGATTAGTAAAAACTACTTACATAGAACCTTTTAAGTCTCATTATTTACAGATAGCCTAGACATACAGGAGCTTTTTTTTTTAGTAGAAGCTGTTCTCTCTCTGACTTCACACAGCTATTATGCTCTTGCAGTACTGACCTTAAAGAATCCATCATTCATATCTGTGAGTTATATTCTCAGTAGAAGAAAGAAGAAAAACTGATGAACTCATATGCCTAAGTTCATCCTAATCATGAAGATTTGATGTATATTTTAAGCAGAGCAATGTTCTCCCAAACTACTATACTGTGTTACAGAGTTAATCCAACTGCTCTGTAAGTCGCAGAGATGCACAGCTGGAATGCCATTACCACATCACATGGTCAAGACTGTATGCTGCAATGATCAATTCTGATGAACTGAGCAACTTCTACTATTAGCATATCTGCACTGCTGTCCATTATTTTCTTCTTTTAATCTTACTTTAATATTTCAAAACTTTCAGGAAAAGCTGTTCCTTAAGGAAACTTGGCAGGTAATTCTTCCTGATTTACATCACTAAAATCATAGAATCATAGAATATCTCAAGTTGGAAGGGACCCATAAGGATCATTGAGTCCAACTCCCTGCTCCTCATAGGACTACCTAAAACTAAACCATATGACTAAGAGCGTCATCTAGATGCTCCTTGAACTCTGACAGGCTTGGGGCTGTGACCACTTCCCTGTGGAGCCTGTTCCAGTAACCGACCACTCTCTCAGTGAAGAACCTTTTCCTAATGTCCAATCTGAACTTCCCCTGATGCAGCTTCCTCGTGTCCTATCGCTGGTCAACAGAGAGAGGAGATCAGCACCTCCCCCTCTGCTGCCCCCCTTGAGGAAGCTGTAGACTGCGATGAGGTCACCCCTCAGCCTTCTCTTCTCCAAGCTGAAAAAACCAAGTGACCTCAGCCGCTCCTCCTCAAGGGTCTTGCCCTCGAGACCTTCCACCTTCTTGGTCACTCTCCTCCGGACATACTCTAAGAGTTTGATGCCCTTCTTATATTGAGGCGCCCAAAACTGCACACAGTACTCGAGGTGGGGCCACATCAGTGCAGTCTAGAATGGGACAATCACCTCCCTTGACTGGGTAGCTATGCTCTGCTTGATGCACCCCAGGACATGGTTGACCCTTTTGGCTGCCAGCGCACACTGTTGACTCGTATTCAACTTGCTATCAACCCAAACTCGCAGATGTCTTTCCGTGGGGCTGCTCTCCAGCCTCTCGTCCCCCAGGGGGAGGGACGTTGTTGTACGTACAGACAGGATTACCCCATCCCAGATGGAGAATCCAGCACTTGTTCTTGTTAAATTTCGTACGGTTGGTGATTGCCCAGCTCTCTAGTCTATCCGGATCTCTCTGTAAGGCCTCTGACCCTTAAGGGAGTCCACAGCTCATCCTAGTTTAGTATCGTCAGCAAACTTATTTAATGTACATTTGATTCCTGCATCCAGATCATTTATAAAAACATTGAAGAGCACTGGCCCTATAAATTGAGCTCTGAGGAACCCCACTGGTGACTGGCTGCCAGCCTGATGTAACCCCATTTACTATAACTCTTTGAGTCTGACCCATCAGCCAGTTGCTCACCCAATGCATTATGGACTTGTCTAACTGTGTGCTGGACATTTTGTCGAGAAGGATACTGTGAGAGATGGTATCAAAATCTTTGCTAAAATCCAAAACCACCACATCTACTGGCTTCCCTTGGTCAACTAGGTGGGTGACCTTGTCATAAAAGGAAATTAAGTTGGTTAAGCAAGACTTTCCAGTCGTGAACCCATGCTGACTATGACTATTGACTGTATTGTCTCTCAAGTGTTTTTCAATAACTCCCAGAATAACCTTCTCCATAATTTTACCAGGCACTGAAGTGAGACTGACAGGCATGTAATTACCAGGGCCTTCCTTCTTACCCTTCTTGAAAATTGGGACAATATTTGCCAGCTTCCAGTCAACAAGGAGCTCTCCAGACTCCCAAGACCATTGAAAAATAATGGAGAGCGGTCCTGTGAGGACATCGACCAGCTCTTTCAGTAGTCTGGGATGAATTCCATCGGGCCCCATAGATTTATGTGCATCTAGCTGGAGCAGAAAGTCTCAAACAATTTCAGGGTCAGCTGGGAGTTTGTCATTCCCCCAGTCATGGTCTTCCAACACAGGGCTCTGGGGGTCCTAGGGCCCATCATCAGTGTTAAAGACAGAGGCAAAGAAGGCATGAAACATCTTCGCTTCGTCTACATCCCTATTCATGAGGTGACTGACCTCATCAAGTAACAGACCAATGTTATCTCTGATCCTCCTTTTGCTGTTACCATATTTTAAAAAGCCCTTTTTGTTGTCCTTCACAGTGCTGGCCAGCTTGAACTCTAATTGAGCTTTGGCTGCATGAATTTTCTCCCTAGAGTGGTGAACATCTCTGTAGTCCTCCACGTTGCCTGTCCTTGCTTCTGATGTCCATACACTTTCCTTTTCTGCCCAACTTCTAGAAGAAGGTCCCTGCTCAGCCGAGCCGGCCTTCTGCCCTGCTTGCTTGACTTCCGACACTTTGGAATTGCCTGCTCCTGAGCTCTTAAGAGATGGCTCTTAAAAAATTACCAGCATTCATGGACCCCAATACCTTCAAAAGCAGATTCCCAGGGAACCTTACTAACTATGTCCTTCAGCAGCCCAAAGTCTGCTCTCCCTATATTGAGGGTCAAAGTTTTGCTGGCAGTTATCCTCCTATCGCCAACAGTTTGAAACTCAACTACTTTGTGGTCACTATCAATAAGACAGCCACCAATCACCACTTTGCCGACAAGGCCCTCTCTGTTTACAAAAAACAAATCTAGGAGGGCACCTTTCCTAGTCGGCTCCCTTAGTACCTGCACCAAGAGGTTATCTTCAACGTGCTTCAGGAATTTCCTGGACCTGTTTGTGCCCACTGTACGATGTTCCCGGTTGATGTTTGAGAAGTTAAAATCACTCATAAGGACAAGGGCATCTGATCTAGAGATATCCCTTAATTCCTTGAGAATAGATAAAGAACCTAGTCAACAAAATAAGACTGTGATACTTTTGAGACATCATTTGCAAAACTGCATTTACAAATAATGTTATTTTTTTAATATTATCACAGACATTACAGATTATAACAGAATGCTTATAGTTCACAGTTTATAACACTAGAAAGATATTTATGTTGAAAGAGGAGGCAGTCTGTCTTTCCTAGGAAAGTTAAATTTAGGTAAGATACAATTTCTATTAAAATCTCTGATCAAACTTTACATTTGAACAGTAATATAGCCATGTTAAATTGGACCAAATATCTACTTAGTTCATGGTTACAGTGATGTCTAAGTCCTGCTCAACCACTGATTTTGCATTATTTATTCACTTTATTCACTGATTCCCCAGTTGTGCCTTTCACAGGTTTTTTTTCTAAAGAGGCTTTTAGGATTTGTTGGGGTTTTTATAACTTGTCCTGGACTGTTCTTAAAAGTGAAAACCAAATAAGTCAGAAATTGGTAACAGGTGAGATGAGTATGAGATAAGGACAATCATATTTCCTTCGTAGCTTAGACATTTTCTATTAGCTCCAAATTAATTTTATTCCTCACATGATACAAAAAAAGCAACAACTAACAATCGCAATAGCAGTTGTCTTAATTTTATTTTATGCTAGTTTTGATGACTGTAAAAATAAACATTTTTCATTTATCTGAGTTCAGAAACTCAACAGGGTGTTATTTGTCAACTGTTGTCCAAAAATCTTTATCCCAGACCTATTTTGGCTGAAAAAGATGAATAGTTTCCCATTAATTATTTGAGAAACTACATCATACCTGGTCTACTATCTTCTGTGATTTTTATAATTCAGTACCAGAAAAATACAAAACAATTAATAGGACTTCAGGGGAAAAGGCAAAAAACAAGGCAAGAGGCATATCAAGAGGCAAAGCAAGAGGCAAGGCAAGGGAAAGCAAGAGGGAAAGCAAGGCAGGGCAAGGAAGTCTTCAGCTGGAAATACCTGCTAATAGTGTGAAAATGGAAAGAAGATGTCTCAGAGTATATATATATATATCTATCTATAAAATTAAAATGCCATAACTCTATAAAATAAACCTGTATGTGTATAACCTTCCTCTTGCTAATTTTGGAAAGAGACTTATGCTTCTACATTCCCACTTACAACCATTGCATAACATTAGGAATTAATTATGTTTTATCACTGAAAATTATACACAAAATATTTGGTATTTCTATTTTCTATTTTCTCATATTGTTAACATATTTAATTTTCAAACACTTTCTTCTTTTTCAATGTTTCTAACCAAGACATTATCAACACTACTTCTTAACTGAAATCTTAAAATAAAAAGCTTTTCCATTTTTTCTTCATGTTTATGCATTAATTTAAAATATTCCTAATGAGGTCAACAAAAAATAGTCTCCAGGCACTTTAAGCTGGCACTTTCTGGACTCTCACTCATAATTGCCAGGTAATTTACATTTGACCTGTACCTCAAAGTCAGAATGTTAATGCATTTTGCAAGGTGAATTCAAATCTGTCCTTAATTAGGGTGCGAAATAGGAAGAGTTATATTTTATCTGGAATATAACCTCAGCATTTCTGAATAATGGAATTAATGTGCAGGATCATAAAATATGCATTGGTAAGCACTTCTTCCATTACAGAATAATAATGAATTAGTGTTTGAAAATTTTCTGTTGCATCACCAACTATTATTTTTTCTTTTATTTTGAAAACTAAGAGGCATACATCTATATAAATGTGCACACACATATAGTTACATATTACAGACATGCTAGGAAAAAAAAAATGTGCAGATGGAATGGAATACTGCTGTCCCAGAATGGTAATTTATGTATTGCATGCTTAGTGCTCATTCCTCTTTCATGTACATCCAAAAATCCCAGTACCTGGAAGTGCTACAGAAAGTATTAAATGTTCGTTGCCCAAAGAACTGAAAAGAGACTGAATTCCTGTTTTCACACTCACACAGATTAATTTATTTATTTTGAAGTATGTTACTATGTATCCATTGCATTAATTCTAGGCATATTTACAAAAAGATTAAGAGTATAAATTATCATAACAAATCAACTGCCTACAACAGATGTGTCTACAATTTGAGTGTGTCCTGGGTAATCCAGTTCTTCAAGCTGTTACCTTCTGTTTAGCCTTTCTCTCAAGGTCTTCCCTCCAGTGAATACCATGTCCCTGCAGGATTGATGAACAGCTAAGTCTCTGCTTACTAGACATTTTTTGTAGTCTGCACCCTGACCCAACACAGAGCTGAGCTGGTGATCTTTCCCTGACTTTAAGGAATTTACCCTGTTATTATTCTTATAATAATTAACATACCCCACAGTAAGGGATGGTTTTAATTGACATAAATTATTTCTGGGAAAAGATTTTTTTTCCAGAAATTTGCTCTAAAATGGATTTATATATTTTGTAAAGTGAATATTGCTAATTATTTAGGGTTTAAAGGAAACATCTAAACAAACAAATTAATTAATTAACAAATAACAACACAAAATTCTGCTGGCTTGGCAGCCCTGTAAAGCTCAAAATTTTTCCACTTACACATAGGTTGTGTGATTTCTGACTAACAAGATATGTCTCTGTGGGGCCACTGCCACATGCAACAACACAAAAGGGAGGAAGGGAGCCGATAACCTACCAGTGGCAACCTTAAAAGATGGGGCACAGAGAGGGAAGAAACAGTAGTAGACCTAGGACAGGCAGCAAGGGATTGTCCCAGGGTAAAGGGAGTGGAAGGTTTGTTTTTATCTTTTAAAGAGATTAATCATGTCACTGAAATATGAAGGGGGGGTGTGTATGTGTCATTTCTTTTCTTTGAAGTGTCTCTCATTTATGTTTCCCCTGTAGAAACATCCTCTTCCTTCTTGGAATCTGCAGAAGGATGAGAAACTATATTCTGGAACAATTATTAAAATTGAAATTTCTGAACCAATATGTTTAAAAATGAAAATTTTCAAAACAGATAACTAAACCATTTAAAAGGTTTAAACTAAACAAATCCAATGCTTTTGGGGCATAGTCTTTAGTAATACTATAAAGATCTTGAATAACATCTAAAAAACCAAACCTCTGAACTGTTACACTTATCCTTTTGGACAACACTGTATTCTCAACTAATTTTGTCAGTGTAAGTATTATTACTCTGTAAATGCCCCCAAAAATTTTCTAGACTTTGACCTTAATGCTTCAGATGTTGGATCAAAGACTCATTGTATCAACAAACTCTCTGAGGAAAGTTCAGCTTCTGAAAATATCTCTTTTTAGGTCTGTATTCTGTTGAATAAGTTTACATCAAACACTGATATTTCATAAAGATAGAATTAGGTATTTGTAATAGCCAGTTCTCAAAGATATTTTTGTTTTCAGTTTCATGTAATTATGAATAGCTGAAAAAAGGGGAATAATTTCTCTGCCAAATTTTTGTCTTCTTTTCTAAACTGCAGAATAAATTAAAGCATAAATTCCAGCTGTTCCTGATACCTTCTAGTTTGGCATAGTAAGAGTTCTTTACAGAAATCATAATCAGATCCCTGTTTAGATAGTATGTGGGATTCATCCATTAACAGTCTTAAAAATTAAGTTCAGAATTCTGAAGTGGAAAGGACAGTGGAATTGGACCAGGAGCCAAAAGTCTCAAATGAGGGACAAATGAGTGGCTTCCTAGTTTGGGGGACTTTCAGGCTCAATTTATATCATACAGTCTTATATAGCTCTGAATATTAAGAGCATGGTAGGTCTCCATATATATCTGAGTGCAAAGGCTCAGCACAATTCACTAATTTTCAATCATATGCATTTCTAAGGCTACTTATCTGCCCAAGTAATGATTATTCTAAATGAAGTTGAGGCTGTCATGATTGATTTCATGGATCTCAAAGTTAAATTCTACCCAGCTCATCTATCAAAGACACTTTATTTTGAAAAGAAGATATTACATACAGAGGGGAAAAATGCTATTAACCACTATAAAACACAGTGCATCACACGCATGTGGTGTTGGGTGGTTTTGTTGCTCAAAGTATAACCTCACATGGCAAAATACAATAATTTTCTTTTTGAGTTAATAGTTTGAGCCAGAAATAGTAAATCAAATTATTATGGTAACTGAAGCAGTGACAACACTGAAAGGAACTGATCATTTTTCCATCTGTTCATCAGGATATGAACACAAATAAGAGCATCATAACACATGGATATTTCACAGCACAAAGTTATTACTTAGAAATGTAAACAAAACTGCTGTTCTAAAGAATTTCAGTGTGTGTAATCCACTGGTCTTCAAACTTAAACTGAACTGACTAAATATATTTCTATGATTGCATAAATAGCAGATTTCCATGGAAATTTACTGTAGAAATATATTTGTAATCTATTTAAGAGCAAAGTAAATATCTAGGAACTGATCACGACTTTCTCCCTGGTACTGTATGAAACATTAGAGGTTGAACTACTACTTTGTTAACTTCTTTTGTGACTCTCTGATGTTGGAAAATCTTAGGTGTTGTAAAGGAGCGGTTGTGCGTATGATAGTCTGGAAAGTAAAGCTGCCTGCAGAGCATTAAATTTCTCTTATACTCAGCAGTGAACTTAGAGATGACTGCTAGAACATCCACACCACCACTGCACTGAAATATTGAGCAAAGAATTCAAAAGATATGTTGTTTCCTTGACCCACATAGTATTTCAATGAACAGAAGCTGAGCAGAAGAGAGAATTTGGTCTTGCATATAAATTAAATTTGCAACACCATGTATTGTATATCAGTGGGGTTTTTCCTCAGATCCTGGAGTTAACATAATGAGCCACAGCAACCAAAAATCTTCTCTGGATCAAAACTTTTAATTTGTTTATACGCAACACCCCTAAGGCATTTCCTCAAAGGCTGCAGTACAGTAACTACTCTGCTTGGCATTACTAATTTTATCATTTATCACCACAGAGAGGATAAGTGTTTCAGCTGGAAGAGATTGCAATGAATGTTTTTATCCCTACCATCCCTTCAAGAAATTGAGGAAAGTCTTCCATGCCAGAAGGCTCAAGGCTTGCTTTTTGCATCATGTGTTCAGTGTTATTTGGCTGAATATCTATGTGTTTGTTGGATTTGAAGGGACCTAAAGGAACCTAGTTTAAGGACCCAGAGTCTAGTATAGATTAAAACAAATACCCTCCAAATGTTGAAAAACTATCACAACTGTACTGTCCCCACTCAGCTGGGGTTTATTTAATGTAAAAAATAGAAATGTCTATTTCAGTCAGATAGCCAATGCAGAGAAACAGACACTCTCAGGAAAGTATTTATCAAACTTCTAAAGACATCTACTGTAGGATGAAAGAAGTTCCCAACTGGAGATACCTACTTCTCACAATTGACAATGAAAAGATCATACAGTGGATAGCTCAGACCTGGACCTCTAGTGTCTGGATGTCTAAATTAGAGCAGATAATCAATCCTTGCTCAGAGTTACCAGAATTTCTTTTAATTTTCTCAGTGTAATACTGTATGACACTGAATCTTCTCTTCTGCATTTTCTTTCTCCCTGCTCCATATTCACATGAAAATTTCAGAATTTTCTTCTTCAAACACTTTAAACAGTCTCAACCTGGAAAAGACCTAAGGTTATTATTAAAAAATGTAAGAACTGGGGAGAATTATACAAAATTATAAGGTAACAATTATAATTTAAAAAAAAGAAGAAAAAGGAAATAGCAAATACAAAATGTTCTATTGTGGTCTCAAATTAATTGCCAGTGGATTCCATGGATGCTAAAACCTAGGATTGGTTCAAACAGGCATTAGACAAATTCCTGAAATAAAACTACTGAACACGAAGATGTGAAATCAGCTCCAGTTCCAGTAAATATTAAAATGCAGGATGCTTAATGTATCAGGAAGATACATCATCTGCAGCATCAGTATTCTAAGAATACCTTCTAAGCTCATAATCTTCAGCTTTAAGAGGCTGCTCACCGAGTTATGTATTTGTGTTGCAATAATGGCAATCATCATTAACAGGAAGGAATATCCTCTAGGACATTTTGATATTTCAGGTTGCGGTATGTTGCACTTGGCTGGCTGCCAGACCCCCACCCAGCTGGCTCCTCAACAGGACAGGGGGAGAAAATAAGATGGAAAAGCTCATAGGTCGAGATAAAGACAGGGTGTTTACTTACCAGTTACCTTCACAGGCAAAACAGACTTGAATTGGGGAAAATTAATTTAATTTATTGCCAATTAAAAATGAAGTAGGGTGGTAAGAAACAAAGGCAAAACTCAAAAGCACTAATGAGTTATTCTGTAGGCAATTAGGAGAAATTTCTGGTTCAGTAGCCCTTATGGGAGATTTCAACTTCCCAGACATCAACTGGGAATATCATACTGCTGTGACAAGCAGGTCCTGGAAATTCTTGAAGTCTGTAGGAGATAACTTCTTGCCACAGGTACGCAGTGAGCCAGCTAGGAAAGATGCCCTCCTAGACTTGCTGTTTGTGAATAGAGAAGGACTCGTGGGACGTGTGATGGCAGGTGGCTGTCTTGGACACAGTGATCATGAAATGGCTGAGTTTAAAATTTCCAGTGTAATGAGAAAAAAGGACAGCAGAGTTGCTACCCTGGACTACAGGAGAGCAACCTTTAAGCTATTCAGGGAGCTATTTACCAGGGCACCCTGGGAATCTGCTTTTGAGGACCTGGGAGTCCATGAGTGCTGGTCAGTCTTTAAGAACCACCTTTTACAAGCAGAGGAGCAGGCAATTACACTGTGTCATAAGTCAAGCAAGTGGGGCAGAAGATCAGCTTGGCTCAACAGGGAACTCCTCATGAAGCTCAAGAGGAAAAAGAAATTGCATGATCTCTGGAAGCGACATCAGGCTTTGCAGGAAGATTACAAGGCTGTGGTTCGTATATGCAGGGAGAAGACACAAAAGGCCAAAGCTCAATTAAAGTTGAAGCTGGCAAGTGTTGTTTCAGGTAACAAGAAGGGCTTTTTTAAGTACATTAATAGCAAGAGGAGGTCTAAAGAAAACATTGGAGTGATGCTTGTTGAAGATGGTCACCTGACTAATAGGGATGAAGAAAAAGTGGAGGCATTCAATGCTTTTTTTTGCCTTAGTCTTTAATAATATCGACAGACCTTGGGCTGCCCCTGAGTCAGAGGACTATGAGTGTGCGAACAGTGACTTTCCACTGGTGGACACTGAAATTGTAAGGGACCAGCTGTATCAGCTGAATGTTCATAAGTCCATGGGGCCTGATGGGATTCATCCCAGAGTGCTGAAGGAGTTAGCGGATGTTATGGCAGGACCCATCTCGATTATCTACCAGAGGTCTTGGGAGTCTGGGGAGGTCCCTGCTGACTGGAAGCTAGCCAATGTTATTCCAGTCTACAAAAAGGGTGTGAGAGAAGACCCAGGGAACTACAGACCTGTTAGTCTAACCTCAGTTCCTGGAAAAATTATGGAGAAGATTATACTGAGTACTATTGAAAGGCATTTAAAGAATAATGCAATCATCAGGCACAGTCAACATGGGTTCACAAAGGGGAAGTCCTGTTTAACTAATTTGATATCCTTCTATGATAAGGTCACCCACCTAGTGGATGAAGGGGGTGGATGTAGTTTTTCTCGATTTTAGTGAGGCTTTTGATACTGTCCCTCACAGCATCCTTCTGGACAAGTTGTCCAACTGTGGGATGAGCGGGTTCACGGTGCACTGGGTGACGAACTGGCTGAACGGCAGAGCTCAAAGGGTTGTAGTGAATAGGGTTACATCTGGCTGGCGACCCATCACCAGTGGTGTCCCTCAGGGCTCAATTCTAGGGCCAGTTCTGTTCAATATATTTATCAATGATCTGGATGCAGGAGTTGAATGCACCATTAGCAAGTTTGCTGATGATACCAAAGTGGGAGGTGCTGTTAACTCTCTTGAAGGACAAGAGGCCTTGCAGAGGGACCTAGATAGACTGAAGCATTGGGCAATCATCAATGGGATGAAATTTAAAAAGTCCAAATACCGGATTCTGCACCTAGGATGGAGTAATGCTGGCCACAAGTATAAACTGGGAGAAGAGTGGCTGGAGAGCTGCCCTGCAGAAAGGGATCTGGGGGTGCTGGTTGACAGCAGGCTCAGTATGAGTCAGCAGCGTGCCCTGGCATCCAAGGCGGCAAACCGCATCCTGGGGTGCATCAAACACAGTGTAACCAGCTGGTCAAAAGAAGTGATTATCCTGTTGTATTCAGCATTGGTGCGGCCTCACCTGGAATACTGTGTGAAGTTCTGGGTCCCACAATTTAAAAAGGATGTGAAGGTCCTTGAATGCATCCAGAGGAGGGCAACAAAGCTGGTGAAAGGGCTGAAAGGAATGTCCTATGAGGAGCGGCTAAGGACTTTGGGTTTGTCTAGTTTGGAGAAAAGGAGGCTGAGGGGTGATCTTATTGCTCTCTACAGCTTCCTGAGGAGGGGAAGTGGAGAGGGAGGTGCTGATCTCTTCTTGCTGGTATCCACTGATAGGATGCGTGGGAATGGCTGAAAGCTGCACCAGGGGAGGTTTAGACTGGACATTAGGAAGCATTTCTTTACTGAGAGGGTGGTCAAACACTGGAACAGGCTACCTAGAGAGGTGGTCGATGCCCCAAGCCTGTCAGTGTTTAAGAGGCATTTGGACAATGCCGTTAACAACATGCTTTAACTTTTGGTCAGCCCTGAATTGGTCAGGCAGTTGGACTAGATGATTGTTGTAGGTCCCTTCCAACTTAAACGGTCTATTCTATTCTATTCTAAAACCCCTTCTGCCCCGTGCCTGCCCTTCACTCAACTTCACTGCTTCGTTCCCAACTCTGTATCTCCTCCTCCTATCGAGTGGCACAGGGGGATGGAGAATGGGCATTGCAGTCAGTTCATAATATTTCCTCTCTGATGCTCCTTCCTTCTCACACTCGCTCACTGCTCCAGCATGGGGTCTTCACCATGGGCTGCAGTTCTTTCAAGATCTGCTCCAGCATGGGTCCTTTCCACAGGTCCGTTTCATCAGGAACACACTGCTCCAGCATGGGTCCCCCACAGCTGCAGCTCCTCCCAGAAAACCTGCTCCAGCATGGGCTCTCCATGTGCTGCAGCTTCCTTCGGGGCACATCCATCTGCTATGGCATGCGGTCCTCCATGGGCTGCAGGTGGATATCTGCTCCACCATGATCGTCCATGGGCTGCAGGTGGACAACCTACTTCACCATGTTCGTCACCACGGGCTGTAGGGGAATCTCTGCTCTGGCACCTGGAACACCTCCTTCCCATCCTTCTTGACCTTGATGTTCACAGGGTTGTTTCTCTCATATTCTTTCTCACTATTCTCTCTTACAACTGCTGCACAACGGTTTTTACCTTTTCTTAAATATATTTTCCCCAAGGTGCCACCATCTTGGCTGGTGGGCTCAGCTGTGTCCTGCAGTGGATCCATTGGAGCTGACTGGAACCAGCTGTGTCCAGCATGGGGCAGCCCGTGGCCTTTCCTTGCAGAGGCCACCCCTGCATACCCCCGCTGCCAAAACCTTGACACCTACACCCAACACACAGGTTTATAACAGAGCACAATCAATCTTGTTTCAGTTAAATTGGGCATGTAGAAGGTATTTTATTGGCATAACTAATGTTGCAACACTTGCATTTGCCTTTTTAAGTATTACTTTTTGGGGCTTGATACCTGAAACACACAGGGATCAATTCAGCAGTCGTGGGGGATCTCCCCAGGTATCTGCCTAATATCTTCAACAGGCATTCAGCTGGCTATATGCAGTATGTGTAACAGAAATGTTTACTGTGTGGTGGGTAGAAAATGGTGTGAGAAGCAGAGACTAAAACCTATTTAGTGAATGCACAGTACAGACCATCACATATCAGCTGAAGAAAATGGTGCTTGAAGTCTGGCTGGCTGTCATTCAAGGCATTGATTCTTCAGAAGAAAACTTAAATCAATATGGCTAATGGAGAAATTCCTAAAAACGAAAGGAGAGCTTTCACATTTCTAATGTCTCCTGCATAGAAAGTGGTGTCTGACTGAGCTATGCAGACAAAAGGTCTTCTCTTTCTTAAGGAAGCCATAGCTTGATAGTGTTCAGGACTGGTGGCATTTGATGTTAATATTACCTTTATCAATCTCTATATGATTTCATCAGCTGGTATATTATAACCAAGGTAAAGAAGATATATTTACTTGTCCCCTGATTTTTGTTTCCCATTTTGCCCTGAAAAGAAAGAAGCAGCAGTATGGGGCATAGGAATCATCTCACCCAACGCCAGCTATCTAAAAATAATTGGTACCTATTTTAAGCAAGTTATCTAAGTTCCTTCTACAGCCAGTGGAGGGGAAAAAATGTTTTCCGAATTCTTCCTGTTATAAGTGTCTGGCTGTCTAAAATATGTAGCATGGATAGCTTTCACCATGTCTCTTAACCCCTTTATATCTAGACCCAGGTTCCAAAGAGACAATTGGAACATAAATGCACTGTGAAGCTCAACAGCCTAGCTAAAATATGGTACTAAAATCTTGTCTTTTACATTTATCTAGTTATTTTCTTTTAGACAAAATAGCAAGAACAGCTAATACTCTTTAAAGTGTAGTAGTTTTTCTCCCCTCTTAAATTTTTTTTTTCTATTTCTGCCTGTTAATTCTACAACCCTTAAGCAGTATTTATTAAAAAATTGGCTTTATTTTCTTTTCTATAACATTCATAATTGGTGATATTTCAGGTGGAAGGTCCTTCATCTAGGCAAGTTGTCATACTATAAGGAAAGTCATTCAGCTGATTATGGATTCATATAAAAGAAAAATAATGACCATGGGTAAGTTCATATATCAAAAGAGCAGAATGTTAAAACAAAGTCACTCCTCAGGCAATAACTTTGTGAGCTAAATGTGTGCCTCAGGGCTAGTTGATACAGATTACTTGTACTGTGCCCTTTCAGACCTGTTTGTAGGGACACAAGTAGGTTCACTAGGAGATTTGGATTCTGCAACAGAATTTTAGGGTTTACAAGTTTCGAGCCCAAAATTTTAACTGTAAAAGATAGAAGTTGAATCTCCATTCAGCATTTTTTCTCCCTGCATCCCAGAACATTCTCAGAACTCTCACTTACCCATATGCAGAGAACTCCTATTCAGTTTCAGAAGTGATTCTTCACAGAGCAAATACAGGTTGAGAGATTCTCCTAGACTGAAGTTCAAGGATGAAAAATAAGTCTAGTTTATATACATACCCTTCTTAAGACTGAGCAGGGGCAGCTTCTTTCCTGCTTTCTGGAACAGGCCTTTTGTAAAAGGTCTTTGCTATTTTCCTGAAGAAGCAGAATTTTAACATAAATTTCATATGATTTTTTCTTGTTTGACATGCTTAGTAGATATTAGACTAATCAAAGAGTGTTATTAATAGATTTCTTTTAGTATTTTTAGCAAAGCAAGAAATTACAATGCAGTAGGTGGCATTTTTAAATTTTAAGAAGTACTAAAGTACTACTTTACTTAGAATATTCTAAGAATGTATTTATTTATCACTTTAGAAGTGCAAAGTATCTTTAACTGAAGTTACATAGAAAAGCTTTTGATATCCTGCAAGACTTAAGAAATTTAAAAAATAAATTCCAGTTCCAAAAAGCATTTTTTTTCCATGAAAGTATTTGTCTAATAAAATTTGGGACAATAAAAAAATTTCATCTAAAAACCTTTTTTTGAAAGTTTTTGCTTCAAAATCACTTCAAAAGCATTGCAAGAAGCATTATCTTCAATCAAAACCAATGTGTTTCATTTTGAAATATTTTTGGATTTTTTAAATTTTGAAAACTCTTTTAATTAGAAGATTTATCAAAGTGAATTACTTCAGTTCATCTTTTTCCCTCAAAATTCTTATTATAAAATTCTCAGCCACAATATATTAATGGGAAACATTGACCCAGTGATTTTTCTTTTTTCTGTATACTTCATAGCTGTTGCTAGAGGATGTTCCTCTGACAGTTTAGTAAAGGATTATACCATCATAGTATTAAGTCTGAAAAAATAAAATAAAGTTTTATGCTGTCAGCTATTTCTTAAAATTTCTGCACCTTTTTGATGCTCACCCAGAGTTGTATCAAGACAGATTTTTGGTAATCCCAAGCACTAACAAATGTAATTAAATTTATTAAAACAAACAAAACAAAACAAAAAAGTGTAAGGAAAAAGCACTTTGTCAAAAAAAAAAAGAAAATACTATTAAAAAAGGTCCTCTTTTACATGTGTTTTCTTCATTTTTAAAACAAAGCTTAACACACATCTTTATGCTTTGATTTCCAGAGCAAATCTTTCTTTCCTGTTTCTTTCTGATTAGAATTAACTGCAAAATATTAATGAACTTTGTGAAAGTTTCCAAGCAAGGGTCAACATTTGCCCCTCTACATGGACCACATTTTGCTGTCTGAAGTTACAATTTTGAAGCTTCTTGTAGAGAGTAAAATGATTACTCACAAAAAAAAAAAAAATTGTGATCTGGGAAAATTCACCCTTAATTCAGTATTGATCTCACTAAAGTATTCCTCTTGTTGTCTCACCTCTGTCTATTGTACATCTCCCAAGGTTCGTAGAGGCTAGATCACAGTGAGAACAAGGACAAGGACTTAGATACCCTAAGAGAGTTTAGACCGGAGGGGGGCCATGAAAATGCCCCAGAGGGCTGGAACGCCTCTTCTATAAAGAAAGGCTTCCAGCTGAAACCATTCTATGATTCTATGATTTTATTTTACTAACATTTTGACTTAGATGTTTCCTACATATCATTCCTACATATCATACACTGCTCTGTGACATGACGTGTTCTATTTTCAAAAGTTCATAACATATTACTACATGTGTAGATTTCTTCTGGGAAACCTGTAGGATATATCTAAATATATATATATATTTTTAGAGATATATATATATATATATGGGAATATCCGAAATGAGTACTGGAAGTCACATAATTATGTATCAAAGCCAGTAAAATATTATTTTAATTAAATAACAAGTTTCAACCTCATTTTAATGGTGAAGGGAGAACTTAGTTTAATAGAAGATATCTCTGTACATTTAAATAAAGCTCCATCCTTTTATTTTGGATGTCTATCAGAGAATGGGACATGGACTAAGCATCTATTTTAAGAGTAAACTGCATAGTTCTCCAGAACAGGAACTGCAGCATCAAAATTTGAGTTTTTCAGTTGGGGGGGGGGTGTTGGTTCTTACTTACAGTGTAAACAAAAACATTTTTAGGTTTAATTTCTTTTAATCCTAAACAAAAGATTGGTGAAAGCTGGGAGAACGCACCAGAAATGAGTCTCTATGTGGTGACCTGTGTTTTTACTGTTTCCTGGATATCAGTAATAGTTACTGGTGCTATAACTGTGTCAGGAGAAGATACTATGCTAACTGAACTTTTGGACTTGGCAGGATTTTTGCTCTTCGCCTTCACTAACCATACTGTTCCTCAAAAAGTTGCAAGCATTTTTATAGAGTATGAAATTTAGTATTGCCAAAGGAAAATAATCAAAGATTGCAGGTAAGGTCCCACAAAATCATGTGAGTTAAAATAAGTAAATAAATAAATAAAACCTTTTGTTAATAAAGATTTCTGATTTATTAGGGAGAGAGAAATGGGATTCTATTCTGATTAGTTTATCTATTTGCATTTAAGAAAAACTGAGATCACAGAATACTTATAAAACTTTATTTTAAGCCTACAGCATCTTCATTTTCAAATGTAGGAAAAGTATCAATGTCATTGGAAAAGAGGTCATCTACTCCAACCTCCTGCTTGAAGCCAACACTAAGTCCTATTTGGTAATCAGAACCTCCAAAGATACATTTTGTGGGTCTTGTCCTTCTTTATATCATCTGTCATGGTTTAAAAGTGTTTAGTTCCATCAACTCCGTAACTCCCCTTCAAGTGGTAGCGAGCTGCTTTTAGATCACCCCTTACATTTGTTTTCACTAGACTAAGCAAGTCCAGTTCCATCTACCTCTCAACTCAGGGAAGGAGATCTAGCCTCTGAACATCTTTGAAGCTTTCCTTCAATCTTCTCCCATGGTGTATACAGAAAATTATTTCCAGGGTGTTGTAAATATCTTGAACATCTTTACCACCTCTGTAATTAGTATATAATCCCAATACTAGAAGCTCAGGACAAAGTTAACCTAGCCCAGTATCCTGTCTCTGACATTACGAGATGAGTAGAGAAAACATAGAAAACCATGGCAAATATATTGTAACCCTTTCTTCAAGATCCTCCAGGATCTTCTCACTCCATTCATCCACAGGTTAGGACTTTTTGAGCTAAATTCTACATCTACATGTTTGTATTCAACAGCCTTTGTTGGATCATTCTTCCTTAAATATTTCTAGACATTTTCTGCATCCTTTCCTGAGTCTCCAGCAATGCATTCTGCAGTTTAAACACAAATCCAAGAAAAACGTTCTTTTATTTGAATAAATATCAATGAGCGGAAGAAAGATGATGTTGAAACAGCCTAAGGAACAAAAAGTCTGTGATGATAAGCTCAGGATGTGATGATAAGGTCAGGACAGAAGTATTTCTTAGAAATGTTAAATTACAAAACTACTAGTTTAATTAGAGAAAAAAAACACTCCCTGAGGCAGGAGGACTGTTCAGTGAAAAGTTTATTCTATTTAATAAAATAAAATATTTAAAATGTACTTGAAGAATAATGTTTAGAGTTAGGCACTAAAGACAATTGAAATTAGTACTTAGGCATAAGTGGTTAATAATTTAGGCTTAATGTTCAGGATCAGTTCAGGGTTTACAGGTTTAAAGTAAAACAAAAAATGTTTAAAATATTGTTCATAATTTTCTGTTTGCACTCATTTTTTAAGATTATTGTCAATATAACAAAGAAAAATAACAATTGGCTTTTTGTACAGATCTAAAAATGAATGTTTAAAATATCATTGTAGCAAATAATGCTTCTGAGATCCACCTTCCATTAATTTGTATTGGAGGCATAATAAAATCACTGGGCTATTTCCAGTTTGTCATGAAATAAACACAGTCTTCAAAACTGTATGGATCAGATGAAAGAAAATTACTTTTATTTAAAATAAAATGGTATTTCCAGACCTTTGGGATATGAAAATAGCTTTCATAATGGACCAAGATGCAGTAAATATTCTTTTGTCTTTTTGTCATGTGCAATGCTGACATCTATTTTAACAGTGTATGCATAATTAACATTAGTGATCTGATAAAGTCTGTGAATTTACCTGGCTCTGGCTTCCATTTTATTTTTAAATATGAATTCACGATAAGCATTTTAATCTTTCCATGCTAAATTAAAAATTCACTAGTATAACAATTCTAGTTCATGTCTACTGGAATCAGGGATATTTTAATGATAAAAATTACTCACATGTCAAGAAGAAATCATTTTTAGAACTTGTTAATATCGTGCCCAGAATCTTGAATTCAATATCACAGACATGCCTGGTAACTGCCAGTGATTTTGTAGTTAGTTCAAGTACTCTACAGAGAACCCTTTTTTCTTTATCTTTGGCATTTCATAATTAGTTCAGTCTCTAAATATGACAAGCCAGATTCTCATCTCTTCTATCAATGAAAAACATTTTATAACTATGTGAGAGCAGAAAAACACATTATGCCTTTTTCATAGAATCTCAGAATCATAGAATCATAGAAACATAGAATCATTAAGGTGGGAAAAGACCTCTAAGATCATCAAGTCCAACCGTCAACCAACACCACCATGATTCCTAAACCAGGTCCCAAAGTGCCACGTCTACGCATTTTTTGAATGCCTCCAGGGATGGTGACTCCACCACCTCTCTGGGCAGCCTGTTCCAATGTTTAACCACTCTTTCGGTAAAGAAATTTTTCCTGATGTCCAAACTAAACCTCCCCTGATGCAACTTGAGGCCATTCCCTCTCGTCCTATCACTTGGGAGAAGAGTCCAACACCCACCTCACTACAACCTCCTTTCAGGTAGTTGTAGAGAGCGATAAGGTCTCCCCTCAGCCTCCTCTTCTCCAAGCTAAAGAGCCCCAGTTCTCTCAGCCGCTCCTCAGAAGACTTGTTCTCTAGACCCTTCACCAGCCTCGTTGCCCTTCTCTGGACACGCTCCAGCACCTCAATGTCTTTCTTGTAGTGAGGGGCCCAAAACTGAACACAGTATTCAAGGTGCGGCCTCACCAGTGCCGAGTACAGGGGCACGATCACTTCCTTACTCCTGCTGGTCACACTATTCCTGATACAACCCAGGATGCTATTGGCCTTCTTGGCCACCTGGGCACACTGCCGGCTCATGTTCAGCCGGCTGTCGACCAGCACCCCCAGGTCCTTTTCCTCTGGGCAGCCTTCCAGCCACTCTTCCCCAAGCCTGTAGCGTTGCATGGGGTTGTTGTGACCAAAGTGCAGGAACTGGCACTTGGCCTTGTTGAACCTCATACAGTTGGCCTCGGCCCATCGATCCAGCCTATCCAGATCCCTCTGCAGGGCCTTCCTTCCCTTGAGCAGATCGACACTCCCACCCAACTTGGTGTCAACTGCAAACTTGCTGAGGGTGCACTCAATCCCCTTATCCAGATCATTGATAATGAATTAATCCTGTCAATAAAATGTTTTTAAGAAAACTTTGAAAAAAACACAAAAATCTTGCAATATATTATGAATGATGTCCTTAAAATATGGACTCTTACAGGTATTAGAAATGTCAGTCTTTGAAGCATCTCACAGGTTCAAAATTTGTAGAAAACTTGATTTTTTAGAGACTGATTTTTTTGAGGTTTTTTGTTAAATGAAAAATATTTTATTGAAATTTCTGTTTACTACTTTATGGTATAATTTATAATCCAAAATAAAGTGTGAACTGAAAATTTGTATCAAAATTAGCAATTAATATTTTATCAGTTAAAAAAATTAATAAGATGTTTAAATATAGTCAGAAGATTTGTTAAAGAAGTTTTGGCTGAAAAGCCTACATGAAAGACTTTTGATAAAATTAGCATTTTGGCTAGCAATTTTTCTTTTAAAAAAGGTACATAACCAACTCAGAGCTCCATGTGAAAATGCATCTAAACCCAGAAGAGTTAATTTAGAATTAAAGAGGATTGCTGTATCTCTTCAGCAATGCCATCTTTTCTTCTGACTCTGAGCACAATAAAGTATCACTATCTGAAAAAAACTAAGCTCAATTATCCCACTTTTCTGAATTCTCAAGCTTTTATCTCCCTTCTCACTCCTTGAGTCTGTTCATAATTTCCATTATTTCCTTAACCCCAAAACAGCTTCAGCCTTCATGAATTCAGTTTCACTGCATCTGTCTCACACAGATGAGTGGTAGTCTAACAAAGATTGAAAGTATTTATTCTATTATTAACTGTGATATCCAGCAAGATACCCTGATCAAGAATCAGGCCTCAAGAACCCTAGACAGAGTGGAAAAAAAAAACAAAACAAAGAGCTCCTACCCTATGGATATTCAACCTGTGCGCTGTCAGTCATTACCTTCCTTCCAAAGTATGGGAAATGAAATTGCTTTCCACCTATAGTGAAAAAGATACAGCAAAAGTCTTTTCCTTCATGGAAGGTATTGATTTATTCTATCTGGATAATTGGTCCCAAGAACCTTGATCAGAAACTGAAACAATATCTGTGTCTCATTAAGTGTATTAATTTAGCAACCTTGCAGCACAGTTGTAAAAATTTACCTGCCTTGGCATATAAGCTACTTGCCCACTCTTTACCTCAACGACGGACGACAATTAAAACCAAACCAAAACAACCCTATTGCTACGTTATTTGTCTTTAAAAAAAAAAAAAGGGAAATCACTTCCATTGGGCAAATGGGAATTAAAAATCAATTGGCTCATAACAAGTGTACAGTAATATCTCACTAAATGCATTAAGACACTTAGAGCAGAATAATGCCACTTGGAGCAGTATACTGTTTAGTTTTAGCACTTCCAATGCTATAAGCCGACTCTCTCCGTTCACTCCAGCATTAAAGCAGAATACTGTGATCCAACACAAACTGTTTTTGGCATGCTGGTGGCGTTAGTATTTAATATGTTGATCTTTTTTTCCTCACATTCTAATGGTTTTCCTAGCATGTTATCCATTACAAGACCTAACCTGCTAAGTTAAACCAAGAGCTGCTGACATTAAAATCAATTATAGCAATAACTTAAGATTTATAGTGTTGCCACTTCAAAATCTTAAGTCATTATTTCATGGCTCAAACAGATTTCCAAAATGCTATATTAATAGCAATAAGTACCAAGGGAACCGACCAGGAAAGGTGCCCTCCTCGATTTGTTGCTCATCAACAGAGAGGGCCTCGTGGGTGAAGTGGCGACTGGTGGCTGCCTTGGTCACAGCAACCACAAAGCAGTCAAGCTTAAAATTTATGGGAACAGCAGGAAAACTGCCAGCAACACCTCAACTTTGGATATGAGGAGAGCCGACTTCAAGCTGCTCAGGGAACTACTTAGTAAGGTCCCCTGGGAAGAAGCTTTTGAAGGTGCTGGGGTCCATCAGTGCTGGTCGCTTTTTAAGTGCCACCTCCTAAGAGCACAGGAGCAGGCAATTCCAAAATGTCGCAAGTCAAACAGGCCAGCTTGGCTGAGCAGGGATTTTCTTCTAGAGCTAAGGCAAAAAAAGAAAATGTACAGCCAGTGGAAGAAAGGTCAGGCGACGTGGGAGGACTACAGAGATGCTGTTTGCCACTGTAGGGAGGAAATTCGTGCAGCCAAAGCTCAGTTAGAGCTGAAGCTGGCCAGTACTGTGAGGGACAATAAAAAGGGCTTTTTTAAGTATGTCAAGAGCAAAAGGCAGTCCAGAAATAACATTGGTCCGCTATGTGATGAGCCATGGCCACCTCACAAACAGGGACATAGACAAAGCGGAAACATTTAATGCTTTCTTTGCTTCAGTCTTCAACACCAATGATGGGCTCTGGAACCCCCGGAGCCCTGGGCTGGAGATCCATGACTGCGAGAATGGTAAACTCCCAACCGACCCCAAACTTGTGCAGGATTTGCTGCTCCAGCTGGATCCCTATAAGTCGATGGGGCCCGATGGTACCCATCCT
>WAAD01019189.1:6013-20080 GCA_013389945.1 Fregata magnificens | reverse complement strand
GGAAATGTTGGAGAGGCAGCCCCGGGGCTGGGCAGGCACCGCCCGGCCACAGCCAAAACACTGGTGCCGCCTCCAGCCACCAACACAAAAGCACAGCGGGCTGGCGTGGGGAAAACCAGCTCCCCCTCAGCCAGACCCAGTACAATGAGCCAACAGTGTGCCCTGGCAGCCAAGAGGGTAAACCGTATCCTAGGGTGCATCAAGCACTGCATTGCTAGCCGGTCGAGGGAGGTGATTGTCCCGCTCTACTCTGCACTCGTGTGGCCTCATCTTGAGTACTGTGTGCAGTTTTGGGCGCCACAGTATCGAAAGGATACGAAGCTACTAGAGAGTGTCCAGAGGAGAGCCACAAAGATGGTGAAGGGTTTAGAGGGGAAGCCGTATGAGGAGCGGCTGAAGTCACTTGGTCTGTTCAGCCTGGAGAAGAGGAGACTGAGGGGAGACCTCATCACGGTCTACAGCTTCCTCACAAGGGGAAGAGGAGTGGCAGGTGCTGATCTCTTCTCCCTGGTGACCAGTGACAGGACCCGAGGGAATGGCAGGAAGATATGCCGGGGGGGTTAGGTTGGATATTAGGAAAAGGTTCTTCACCCAGAGGGTGGTGGAGCACTGGAACAGGCTCCCCAGGGAGGTAGTCATGGCACCGAGCCTGACAATATTTAAGGAACATTTGGACAATGCTCTCAAAAATGTAGTGTGAATTTTGAGATTGTCCTATACAGGGTCAGGAGTTGGACTGGATGATCCTTGTGGGTCCCTTCCAACTCAGGAGACTCTATGGTTCTATGATTCTAAGTAGTGAGTAAGAGACAAATTCCTGAAGGTAAAATAATACCCCCTATGACAAAACAGGGGTAACGATCTCTTCATATTTAAGGATGAATCAAAGTTGTCTACTTTTACATTGCATTTTAAATTTTACTTTCCAAAACAAATCATTGAAATAGAAAAAAAAAAAGTGATGCTGAATATTTTGAGCATTTTTTTAATATTGATAAATTTATGCTAGTTTTATAAAATGGGCAATAATATAAGGAAATAGGAAAAATGTAACAAATGTTTCTGACTTTTCATCTTCTTCAGGGAACTTCAACAATTTTATGGCCTGTCCTTACTCTTATTCACTTTGCATATTGCATATTAATTGCTTGAATAGTAAATATAGACCCAGTAGTATTTCTAAACAAAGTGTTTTAGAAATTATTATCTAATACCTAAAAAATATGTGGTGTCCTAACACACTGTACTACTGAAATTATTCTTGGTCATGTGTCTCGAGACATATGATGACAACCCAGGATGCTGCTTTCATCATGGGGAAGCAATGAGGATTATTTTGAGTGTACTGACCAGAGCTAGTCAAAATATTTTTGACAAATATCTTCTCATTAGAATGTGCTGCTCTGTCCAAGATCTATTTATGTTGACCTGTCTTTTAATGAGTACCTTTTTCATAGTTCTCTAGGCTCTGCTGTATTGGCTGTGATGAGAAACAATGCGGGGGGGAAGACTATATACTTTGATACATGGTTGCTTTCACAACCATATTAAGACTGTTTTGTTCAGATTCCGGTGTTGGATTCCTCCCACTCTCCAACACAGAGCTCTGACAGCAGAAAGTTGTAGTGAAATATGGTTATTATCATACAGCAAGCTCTGACATGTTACACTGGTAATTTTGAAAACAGGGATAAAATATTAGAAATTACTGAAGCATGTTAGTCATCTGCATTATTCAGAACTGTTGAGGTGGTCAAGTGGCCCTAGCTGCAAAAGGCTGGTTTGTTTGTTTCTCCTTCTCCTCGTTTCCCAGAAAGGTATGTATTTCCCTCTGACTCTGCAATGACACCAAGGAAAATCAGATCTGTATGTTCTTATCTCTGCTGCTATTTTTAGAAAACCAGGAAAAAAAAGAAAAAAAAAATTAAAATCACAATATGAATTTGTCTCAATAGGCATGTCATGGATCACTGATCTTTTCCTCTAAGTGAGGGCTCAGTTTCAGCTGCTCCAAACGGAGCTTTAGCAGTGTAGAATGAAGCAAAATCAAGATTGAGCTGAAGAGGAGAGGCAGCAAGATGGAGAAAAGATGTGAAGGAGCAAGAATCAAGACTTACTAAAGGGAAGATATGACTCAGTGACATTTTGGCTGGAGTACTGGTGTAAAAAAAAAAAACAAAACAAAAACACCAAAACACAAAACCAGGAGAAAAGGAGGAGTGTTCCAAGTCTTATGATTCAGGGCAACAGCATGAGAAGGGTTTTTTTTTCTGTGTGCAGTTTAGTTTGGGTTTGGGTTGGAACATTTTTGTATTTTTTTTTTTAATCTGGAGGATTGGAGGAGAAAAGAAACCTGATGAAACAACTACAGACAATGACAGAAAAGTATGCTACAAGGACAACTTCTAATGCCAGCACAAAAAAAGGGACAAGACCACATCCTATTAGCTGTTGTCAAAATAAGACAGTATGATGGATAAGTGAAATATGAATAAACAAATAAAAAAGAATCCTTATAATACCTTATCTTCTTCTAAAGAGAGCACACAGCAGTAGCTTTTGAGTCTTATCAAAGTAGGAACATCATAGAAAAAAAATGCTTCTACCATTTCATTTAAAAAGACTAATCATACTTACAAAAAAATTGAGACAGATAATAATTAAGAAAACGCTTATGTCCATGTTTATATATACACATATATATGAACACATATACATACATAAATTCTGAAGTCTATGCTCAAACAACAAAAAATGCTTTTAATCAGTCCCTTTGGTGTTGTCTGAAACATAGTAAGTACTCAACGAAACAAAACTAAGTTGGCAACTTGGAGATCTGCATGTTGTTTTGAAAGCTCACAACTTCCATCACAAGAATATTCTGCATAGAATGTAGATGGTGCAACTAGACCTTTAAATACACCATCACTTATCCCATTTGGAATGCAACTGAAATTCCAAGTCTGTGCCTGAACAAAATTTGGTAATAAGCAGTGCAATCTACACCTAGAGTAGTGATGAAGTTTGAAGAAACCTCAGAGTAGGTTAGATTTTCTTGAGTCATGAGTACTCCACAGTAATCACTGGAGTCAAGCCCCTACTTTCAGCATATGCTGCACAGATGTGGCAGTCCTTCCTACCTGTTAAATGTCTACCACTAGGCTTGCTTTCTGCAAGTTTTTCTGTCCATATAAAGTTAATGATGTTCTGGAGTAGGACAAAATACTCCAGGCACCCTGAAAACTTTTCATTCTGAGGTGCAGTGTAACCCAGGGGTCAGTACTGGATCCAATACTGTTTAACGTCAGTGATCTGGATGATGTGACCAAATGCACCTTCAGCAAGTCTGCAGATATATAACTGTGAGAATTAGTTGATAAAACCATTGGTTGTGCTGCCATTCAGAGGGAACTCAACTGGCTGGATACATGAGCAGACAGAAATATCATTAAGTTAAAGGGAAATGCAAAATCCTGTCCCTGGGGAGAAACGACCCAAGGCACCAGTACATACTTGGGGCTGACGAGCTGGAAAGCAGCTCTGCTGAGAAGGACCTTGGGGTCCTGGTGGACAGAAAGTTGAATATGAGCTAGCAATGCACCCTTGTATGGCAAAGGTGGTCAGCAATCCTGGGCTGCGTTAGGAAGATCGTTGCCAGCAGGTCAAGGGAGGTAATTTTTCCCATCTCCTCAGCACTGGTGACACCACATCTGGAGTACTGTGTCCAGTTCTGGGCTCTGCAGTACAAGAGAGGCACGAACATACTAGAGTGAGTCCATCACGGGGCTACAATTATTAAGGGACTGGAGCATCTTTCACATGAGGAAAGGCTGAGAGCTGGGACTGCTGAATGATTTGCTTCAAAATTGCTTGGACTAAACCTTCTTTCTAATTGGTTTGTCTTGACAGAGTTCCCTAGAGTGGTCCATAAAAGCATGAGAGAATGAGCTATCAACTGAGAAGTGACAACAAAGAGAGATCCAGAAATTAAGTTAGCTCTGTGGCCCTCTGTTATTAATGTAGACCTGAAGTCTCATGAAAACAGGAGAAATATATAAAGCTGGTCAGAGTAGTGGTTTTATAAGACAAAACTGAGGGTTAGTGTATCATGACCTCAGTGTGGCATGAAAACTTGGAGGAGAGTTCTGAACGTGCAAAGCCGGTTGTGGTAGCATGAGAACCATGTGGGGAAGGGAGGTCATCTGTTACTATGCCAGAGCCCATATGTGTTAGTGACTGATTCAAAACACCTGATCTTTAGGTTTATCATCACTTCATTCACTTTCCTGGAAAGATATGTTTCCATGCATGTGCTGGTCAATCTATGCTATGGAATGTGTGGGATACTTCTGTAGGTAGACTTCGTCTTATGCAATTAGCCTCAGAAATTCCTTTGAATTTAATCAGAAATTCTAATTTGGACCTGGAAAACTTACTTGCATGAAAGGTTCGAGTTTCCTTTTGGGAAAGGAAATGGCAATAAGTGCATCTTGGGCATATATTATGTATTAGACCATTATAAGAAAAACAAACCCAAAAACAGAAGCCAGAACTATCCTTTTGCATGTGAGTGCCTTAGCCAGAACTTCGTGATACACTAAACTTTCCTTTTAGTTTAAAAGTATTAAATCTTAAAAAAGACACTGTACTGAAGTAGAAAGCTTCCCCTTTCCTGATTTATTTCTGGTCTCAGTTACTCCTGCATTCTTGATTGCTCAGGGGCTGGGTTTGATCAATACATCCATCTACCTGGAATGATTCTTTTTTAATGATATTTTGTTTTCCTGAGATGTGTGGCATGCATCTTTAAAACCTATAAAAGTCATCTTGATCCCAGGACAACATTCTAACTATTAATCTCCTATGTATAAAAGATCAGCATCACTACAACCAAAATGCAGTCTGAAAAAAATTAAGTGTATTGTGCAGAAGAGAACTGGTTTCCCACAAATTCTAGAATATAACAGACCTTATGTGAGAAAGAATTTAATGTATCCTTAGACCAAAGTACTTCTAAGCATAGGTATTTAAGCAAGAACACTTCAAGATACTAGGCAGTTGCCTGAAGACTTAGGTAATGCTGGAAACAAGACAGAACCAAGGGGCGTTTAGACTCTTAAGTCTCCATTTAAATTAACTTTGCAGATCTCTATTTGCCGCCACATCACCAAAAGAGGAAAACTAGAAGTAACTTTTAAAGAATTCCTTTCACATACAGCCACAAATAGGACCACCAGCAATTAAGTGCTTTTGCATTTATGTATGCTGCAGACTATGTAAAATTTTGTATTCACAGAAAATCAAGAATAGTAATTGAGAAGATAAAGCACAAATTATCTGAAGCTCGCTTTGAACATTTTGTGTTATTTTCTATTGCAATCTCTTTTACGGAGTCAGACTGTGAAATGACTTATGAGACCATGACAGTGTGATAGGTTGACTAAAATCTTATGGCCTGGTTTGAGCAAAGTTCCAACATTGGACACTACACAAAGCTTTCAAATTTATGAACATGTATCTTGGTTGGACTATTCACATTCAATCAGATGGAGCTGCTTGAGCCCTTTGTGACTTCGTTATAAAAGAAAAAGAACAACAAAATAGATTTTATTTTTCATTTCATATGAGTTATGATAGCACTTTAGAAGAAATTTTAAAACTGAACTTTTGAAGAAATTCCATGTGAGATTCTTGAGCAAAACCCACCTTAGCAAAGAGTTCTGCTGGCTGGTACACGTACCCTCTTTCCATGTCATCTTTTAAATTAAGAAAGAGGTTTAGGCATATTTTCATAAGACAGTTTCTGTGTGTGGTGGTTTGACCCCGGCTGGACGCCAGGTGCCACCAAGCTGCTCTATCACTCCCCTCCTTAGTAGGACAGGGTAGGGGGAGAAAATGAGATTAAAAAAAAAAAAATCTCATGGGTCAAGGAAAAGGCAGTTTAATAAAAGCAAAGACCATGTGCAGAAACAAAAGGAAAAGGACAACACAGATCCCACTCCCCACCACTCACCAGCAGGCGATGCCCAGCCACCTCCTTGGAAGCAGGGCCCCAGCACGTGCAGTGGCTGCTTCCAAAGACAAACATCCCAAACAACAAAGGCCCCCTAGTTCCTCCTTTCTCCCAGCTTTCATTCCTGAACAGACGTCACATGGTATAGAATAGTCCCGGTCAGCCGGGGTCAGCTGTCCTGGCCGCCCCCCTCCCAAGATCCTGCCCACCCCCAGCCCATGGGCTGGTGGTGGTGGGGAATGTTGGAGAGACAGCCTCGACTCTGTGCAAGGACCGCTCAGCAGCAGCCAAAACACTGGTGTCGTCTCCAGCCACCAACACAGAGCACAGCAGGCTGCCACAGGGAAAACCAACTCCACCTCAGCCAGACCCAGTACACTATGCAAAGATAAAAATGAAGAGTTGTTCCAACTATAGTGTTTAAGTTCCCTTTTTCATAGAAATGTTTGCTTGCTTTTTGTTATCTGCAAATCTTGTGCAAAGTGCAATTTAATAACAGCAGTATCATCAGCTAATAAAACTCAGGATTCTAATTTTTTTGTCAGAAAATGATCTGGCTCTCTCAGCCAATTAAACTTGAATGATTTACCAGACATATTTCTTGTCTAACACAGTAGAATGTATCTTATATGCCTGTAGTTGCATTTGTTATTTTCTCCTTCAGTTTCTTGATATAACAGCATCCCTTCTTTCTCCTGCTACTTATTTTCCAGCTGACGGATTACTGTTTCAATTTCTTTCCAGAACTCTTTCCCAGATTTATTTCTATGGTTTTTATTGTCTTTTTGATCCTTCTGAGGAAATGAACACTGCATTTTTTTAAGATCAAGGAAGAATTAGGAGTAATTTTTATCTTAATTTTGATAATTATAACATCTTATATAAACCATTTCTGTTAGTTTTTCCTTGTTGAAAACAGCCAATAGTGATGGACTGTTACTTTATTACACTATCAGCCATAGCAAAATCAAGGCCTTAAATCAAAGTCATTGAACTGGTTAAAAACTCAGAAGGTAATACACAGAGCCTTACACTCCTCAGCTGCGGTTAATATGGTCCTAAAAAGCATTTGAATCTTGGTGCTTAAATTATGTTGATCTCAGTCACACATTTCATTACCATTGACAAATTCAGATAAGACTAATTTCTTGTGACTAATGATAAGCCCTTAAATCCAAGCTCTTCTACTGATAATCGTCCAGGTTATTACTTTATCCTTCTTTATGATTAACCTTTTTGTCTTTAAAACTAAAGATATGTCTACAGAGAATAGAGGACATCTGTGATGACAGAATTGAGGGGAACAGTGTTTCACTTTTGATTCTGTGATAGCTTGTGTGTAGTGTTGAAATGTGTAAGTAAGTTGCAAGTGTCTGATATTCCACCTTAGCAGGAGACTATACTGCTTCTCAAAGGTTTCTTTGATGCTGCCAGCGAACCGTTGTCACTTGTAGCAGTTCAGTTCAACAGGAGCCACGAAATAATGGGAACCATTACATTGGTTGTTATCATATGAACATCTCTAGAAGTAAGCAACAGTTTATGCAATGTCAGCTATTAAACAATGAAGAACAATATTAATTCATTAAGACACTAATAAATTGTGCTTAACCCTAAATTGAAAATACTTTATCTCATGTTCAGTTAAAGAATTGTAATTATGACATCTATAATATTCACATTATCTCACTGTTCTCCCTTCCATTAGCAAATTATTCAGATGAGCTGTGATAACAACGCATGATTAAACTGATTTGAAGACAAAATAAGCAGCAGTTGTGCCTGTCTATGAAAGTTTGCACCTTCCTACTATATTACCTGATGCAGCATTGAACGTAGGAATGATGCCAACAAAAAGTGCATTCTTGATAACCTACCAGTTGTATTATATTTGTTAGTTTTCCCTAGCTTCTCATCTTTTACTAAAGTAAACAAACAAAAAAAATTATTGTAATGGAACAGCACTTTTCAAGTATCCTGATGGCTTCTTCCACTACTTCTCTCCCTTTTAGTTTTACAATAGCCTGGATAGTTGAAAGTCACAAATTACTTCAAATGGCTGTAGTTGAAATGACTGCATATTACATCCCTGCTCAGTGGGAGTTCTTCCTATTACTTTGCTGACAATCAGCAGTGAGGAATAAAGCTTCATAACATCCACATCAATAACATATGATTTGTCCTCTCTGTGTCTGATCACCAAAGACAAAGGAAAAGTGGCAAGGGTGCAGTTGTTTGGTCTGGGGGCTTTGTAGGTGTTTCATTCAGCTTTCAGTTACAAATCTCTTATTAATTTCCTTGGTTTCTGATTACAGTGCTCTTTCATGTGGCCATATTCCCGTATGCCTGTGATTTCTGTTGTATATATGTACTATAGAAATATTATTAAAATTAATACCTAAATGCTTTAACTTCAGTAGAAGTCTGACCTGGAAAAGTACAGTGTAAGATCAAGTATTTTTCTTGCCAGCTTTTGTCTTACTGCTCTAACAATGGATATTTTCTTCCATTCTCACCTGGCTTTGCTGTCTGTCAATGCAATTGCTCCTGAGAGATCCATCTATAAAAATCAGCAAAAGTACATTCAATGAGTAGGTCAGAAACTTTGGTGTTTATATCTGCATCTTTTCTTCAGGGTCTACTCATTCTCATTGTTCTGTGTTTATGTAGTTTCTGGAAGAAAGCTGTGTTCCTCTCTTATCACAGTTGAAGTTATTGGGTCTTGCTGTTTGTGTTGATAGTTTGCTCTAGCAAATAGACTTGCTTTAGTATATGCATGAAAAACCTAGTACAGGTCTTCTTTTATTTTTTAGATCCCCCAAACTTCATGTGTGTTTGCATGTTAGAGAGAAATACAGAGGCCAAAACTTTTCAACAAAGGGTGACTTACAGCATTTATGAATCCTTTATATGCTTCTAAACATAAGTGGCTGAGAACTTCAAGATCCTGTTCTTATGAAAGTGCATTGTGCTTGTCCCGAACCTCTGAAAAGTGTGATGTACATTTTCAAGTACATTTATGAGCATACTGAGACACTGTTTATTGGCATTTACAACTATCATAAATTTGATAGCTGAAGTTTTATTAAACCAACAGCATTCATTATATACATAAAAGTGATAGATTCAAGTTTCCAGGTATTCTCTTCCTTGGGTTTTTGTTTTATTTTGTTATGATACTCTGTATACTTATTTTCAGAAGAACATTTTTGTTACAGACTAATATAAAGTCATTCTGTTCTGTGTATACTCCCCCGCTGATAATATCTGTTTCCTTACACTATGTCAGAATTGCTGAAACCAACCTGTAAGTGCCAGGAATGATAAAAACTCACGCTGGAAAGGGTCAGGAAAGAAATTCTTGACAAAAAATAACCCTGAATCCTGGTTTCTGTTTTATTCCAGAAGTCTCTGGAAAGCAGTAGTATCATAACAGAGAATATGGTGTAAGAGAGAATAAAATGCACTTCTTCCATTATACATATAGACAGCAGCAGTGGGCTTTAACTGATCCAGCTTCAGCCATTCAAAAGATAAGTTTTAAGTTCTAAATTGTTATTAAGCTGATTTGACACAAGAACTTCTAGAAGATTTTACTTTTCATACAACTAAATTAGCTACCCTTTGGAAGCACCCATCTATATCCACTGACTATGGAGAAAACCTGAACAAACTGCCTTGGACTCTTAAGTCTTCTCTTAGAGAGCTATAGTGAGAGTAAATACTTATACATGAAGTGACCATAAGTAGTATAGCTGCAGTAAAATCCATGGAGCTATCTGATTTTACAGCAGCTGTACAACAGTTTGTTTCTTCCTACTTTTCTAACCTCTTCAGGCTTGTTATAATAACAAACTGAAGCTAAGACAAGTACATTTTAAGATTGTAAACTGTAGCTGATAAGTAAGAACACAAAGATCTCTTGGGAGATATGACTAAAGAATATATATATATTAATATAAAAATTAGAAAAACTTAGAATTATTTAGTAGCAAGTCTTCATATGCAAAACTTGTAAATTGTTCACAGGTATCACAGTGAAAAATTTGCATCATATCTCAAATGAACATGTGAATAAAATAGAGAACTTTTGTCCCATANTGATTTTACAGCAGCTGTACAACAGTTTGTTTCTTCCTACTTTTCTAACCTCTTCAGGCTTGTTATAATAACAAACTGAAGCTAAGACAAGTACATTTTAAGATTGTAAACTGTAGCTGATAAGTAAGAACACAAAGATCTCTTGGGAGATATGACTAAAGAATATATATATATTAATATAAAAATTAGAAAAACTTAGAATTATTTAGTAGCAAGTCTTCATATGCAAAACTTGTAAATTGTTCACAGGTATCACAGTGAAAAATTTGCATCATATCTCAAATGAACATGTGAATAAAATAGAGAACTTTTGTCCCATAGCCTTCAGTTTCTTTGGTCCTCCATCCAACACTCTCCTTTCTCCCCTTTGGATTTCTGTGCAGGCTATATGAGGATTATTTTCAAGTACATAAAGATGAGGTGTTTGAGATGCTAAAATTTTTTTTGTATTTTTCAGATGAAAAGTGGGACTTTGGGATTACTTTTTGTACTGCTTCTGACCAGGGTGGAGTTAACTTTCTTTATAGCAAACCGTATGGTGCTGTGTTTTGGATCTGTGGCTAAAACTGTGTTGATAACACACCAATATTTTGGTTATTGCTAAAGATTGCTTGTATAGTGTCAAAGTTTTATCTTTTTTTTCCCCCACTCTGTCCCCCCAGTGAATAGGTTGGGCGTGGGCAAGAAGTTGGGGGAGGACACAGCTGGGACAGCTGACCCAAATTGTTCAAAGTGATATTCCACACCATAAGATGTCATACTTAGCAATAAAAACTGGCGGTAAAGGAAGAAAGGTGGTTGTCTTCCAAGGTGGCCATTGCTTAGAGACTGTCTGGGCATCAGTTTGCTTATAGGAGGTACTGAGTGATTGTTTTTGCATCACTTGGGGTTGTTGTTTTTTTTTTTCTCTTTCCTTCACTTATTATCTTGACTTATTATCTTCACTTATTGTCTTTATCTTGATCCATGAGTTTTCTTGCTTTTGCTCTTCCTATTCTCTCCCCGATCCTGCTGATGGTGAGGGGAGTGAGCAAGAGGCTGTGTGGGTGCTTAGCTGCTGGCTGGAGTCAGCTCACCACACTTTCAAAATCATTCTTCATTCTTTCAAGTGGTTTATAACTCTTAATTAAATCTCTGCTTTTTATGAATTGAGTTCAAAGGCTGTCATCACTGCCCAAAGAAGGGACTGAAAATTGGCACATCAAAATAATTGCAGTTTTAATAAAGAAAACACACAGAAGTAAGAGAAAAAATAAAAACAGATAATGATGAATTAGACTGTCTAAAGTTTCAGGTTTGGCAACAGAAGTGGGACAGCTTAAGTTTGAGAGACTTTTTTCTTCTTAAAAAAAAAAAAAAAAGGGATAGAACCAAACTATAAATTCTCTTTAAAACAGAGCAAAGAAAGAGTTTCTGTAGCACTCCCAGTATTTCTCAATGGTTGCCTCATCTTCCTGAAGAAATGACTTTGTTGATAACCTCTACTACTTTGTGTCTCAAACAAAACATCAGTGTCTTCGTTCTAGGCCATGGTCTAGTTTGTACTCTAAATTGATATATTTGTCCCAAGCAGGCCATAGATAAGAAAGGCTTAAAAATACTACATTGTTCAAACAAAAGACTACGTTGTTTTTACAAACTTTGTCACATATAAACACAGTCATAGCAAAAGCAAAAGGTAGATGAAGGGTGAGAGGCATTGGACACAGTTTGGAACACCTGAAATTCTGATTAGATGTAAGGAAGACTTTTTTGTTACCATAATGGTAGCAAAATACTTGGAGTGGTTGCCCAGAAAGGTGGTGGGATTTCCAACCTTGGAGGTGTTCAAGAATTGACTGAAAATGGTCCTGAGCAACCTGATCTTATTGAACCTGCTTTGAGTAAGGAGGTTGGACTAAAGACCTCCAGAGGTCCCTTCCACATAAGTTACTCTGTGATTCTATTTGATAGTTAAAATAGAAGATACAGATCAATTTTTACCATAAAGAACTTTACATTTATAACAATATTACAATGTATTTTCATTTAATTTATTCAAACTTCTGTCTTTGAAATATATTCACTGAGACACCTTGCAGTTTTGGAATTGATTAGAATAATCAGATTCTCCAACTATTACTAAACTGTAGCTGAGAACAGGAAAGTAGATATCAGACAGATTTACTGTGTTAAAGCTTTTCTTAAGTGACTCTCAGTTTTTAAAATATTTGGGTGTAACCTTAAGAAGCATAACTTAATGCAGGTTAGAGGATTAATAATTCTTTAGTGTCACATGGTTATTATAACCACATATATAATACTTAGATCCTGACCCTGATTCCATAATGTGCTTAATGTGCTTGCTGCTCCTGCTGAAGTCATATACATTTTTGCAGTGTTGAGGTCAGATTAAAATAAAAGACTTCAGGACATAAACCTGAAAGATGCCTGAAGTTAGCTGATCACATTTAGAATTAACAAAGTGATACAACTTCTAAATTCATCTCTTAAATGAAAAGCATCTGCTTGTGTTAGGCTCAGCCATCCAGTAACAGATTTGCCTCTGTTCATCTCTGTCAAAGTGAGCTACTTTTGCATGCAGACCCTAGACAGCTACCCCCGTTTTTCCAACTGTGCTAACATTAGTGATCTAACCAGCATCCAGGTAGTTCTTCACCTGTAGTCTTTTTTTCCCTCAGGATTCAGCTTTCTTCCAGAGTTATTTTTAGTTCAAACAGCTGTTTAGTTACAAATAGAGCAGTGCCAAGCCCAGAATAACAAGCTGTGCATAGAGGCAGAAGCTCAGCTGCAGCACCATGCTAACTTGCCTTCAGGGCTTCCTGGTTGGAGCTGACAAGCATCTGGCTAGCGACAGGCTGGTCTGTAACACTGCATGAGCTTGCTTGTATCTGTTTGTAAATTACCATGTAAACATGGGTAAAGTAAAACAGACTGTACTCTTGCGGCATCTTGTCTGTCAGACTTAGTCTGTTTGTCAGCTTCACTGTGCTGATAAATAAACTGAAGCTTATAAGATACTCACAAAACAAATAAACACTCAGTCCTACAATACTTTTCCTCATCTTCAAAATGGCAGCACCTTCAGATAGTAAAATTCCTAACCCATAGATTTAGGTTTCTATATGTCTCCATGGAAGGCTATATATGGCTTTAAAACATCATCTGACTTGAGTTTGGCTTTTGTAATTGCTAGAACTTCAATCTGAATATTAACAGCAAATGAATATAAAATAAATTATATTTCCTTTTAGATGGGTACAAAGATATATTTTCTTCATCTGATATGTATGGTGTACGATATCGGATAATCTCCATTTATTTTCTAATCAGTCTGCAATCCCCTTCCATTTTGCCTCTTTCAGATGATAAAGGTAGAACATAGTTTTAAAGTATTGCCACTAAATTAATTGTTATTTAAACAATGAAAAGACAGTTGAAATAGGTTTGATGGAGAATACATCAGCTTAACCAAACAATTTCCAACTGATCTTGTTCTGAATACAAAAGCTGCTGATGTTGATTACATGTAATTAGTTTTGTGTTTGGAAAAATCAAATCCCAGTACAGTGCACCAAAGGTGTAACTAATGAAGAAAGAGAGCAGGAGAATGTTAAGGTCACATGGAAGTTTTACAAGGGAAAAAAGAAAAAAAAGTTTAAAAAAAATTGTAGGTTGGCCTTATTATGTAGCTCTCATTGTTACAAAAGCGTAATTCTTAATTTGCTCTGATTAAATTAGAACTGTAAGATGATTAATGGCATTAACTGAATGACTAAGGCTAAGTTAATGCAAGCTATTAGAAACATAAAAGAACTATCTGGATTGGAGACGTGCCAGCCAATTAAACAAAAACAAAACCAAAACCAACACAAAACCAAAACAGAATTGTTAGGTATTGGTGTGCGTTTGAGGCTCAATAATGGATTGCCTACATTGGTCTAAGTTACATT
>WAAD01019188.1:36844-58759 GCA_013389945.1 Fregata magnificens | reverse complement strand
AAACTGATCAAGCTCTGTCTTAAAAGACCTGGGTTCCTTGCTCGTGTCTCCTATCAGAAGGCCATTCTAAGACTGTCTGCTCTAAAAAAGACCTCCTCCTTACCAGATCTAATTTATTCCTAAGTAGTTTATACCCATTTGTTATTGTGCCAGTGCCATCCTTATGCCTACTTATGCTTTTCAGGGTAGGGCTTGCATTCTGACTCTGCCTTATTTTTCTAGGTTATATTACTCAAACTCTTTCTCTCCTTTCAGAAGACAGGTTTTCTGTTCTTCACCAGGCATCTTAGTGGCCATTTTCAGCACTTTTTCCATTTGCAATTCATCTCTTTGGCATAATGGACAAAATAAACACACAGTATCCCAGACAATGTGTCAAGCAATCTTTATATTATTGTACTAATGTATCTCTGTTTTTGCTGGAGATACTTGTGCTTTCCAATTTACCATGGCTAGGGAGAGGATAGAAGGAATTGCTGTTGATGGCCAATACACATGTTGTAAGAAAAATTGTAAGAACTTTTTAATAGGTGATCTACAAAAAACTAACCTGTGATAGCACCCATTTCTGAATTAATTGAGTTTTCAGACTGCAAGTAATATAAATTATAATGGGAATTAGCAAAATGGTTAAAAAATTGCAGAAAGTATGAGGTAGGAGAGAGAACATTTTTGCATGACTTGGCCTGTTTCTAGCTCTTTTCCTTCACAGTTTAACCCAACTTCTGCTTAGGATTTGCTGATATTGTAAGGTGCTCTAGTGACTGGAAAGTTCTTGAAGTGTTGGTACCCTGGCAGACTGAAGATAAAGTTTAATTATTCCAGAACAGCATTTCCAGACAATCTTTTGATTGGTTTTGTTTGTTTTTGTTAACACCTAATTAAAATTTTTTTATAGAGAGAAGTCTTCATTAAAGATCAAGCATATCTCTATAGCTGGTTTAATTTGAGTGTCACTATGATATCCTTTGAAATGCTAACAAAAAATTAGACCAAAGTGAAGGAAGACCAGAGTTAATATGTGTAATATAGTCATCCTTACTTTCTAAGTGCATGTTTTGTTGATATTTAATCCCTGGTATTTCCATAAAAATACAAGATACTCATTTAAAAATAATACTTCATCTGTTGTTTTTTTTTAAAAGAAGGAATTATTTCCAGTTAGGAGGCCTACTTTGAAGTCGTCTGTAAAAAATAATAATAAATAGTAAAAAATCAGGAGGTGCTATAATTACTTTAATAAGTTCATTCTGGTTTTCATTTTACTTAGGTTCTTATGCTGTGCATAGCTCTACAAAATCTGAAAGTCCTCCAGAAGCACTCTAATCAGCAGTATCTTTCATATATTTTGTCTTCTTGCCATCTTCCCAGAAAAAAACCCTGTAGTATTTTATGGTTTTTTACATCGGGTATTATTCCATTCCAAAATACATGCTGGTATATTTTCATATTAGAGGAAGCAAGGCAAAAAACAACGTTCATCCTTCCTAACTTATAAGATGCACAAAGACTGTTATTGGCAGTAGGCTGCAGTATCTCATATGGGTGTCTTTTGTGTTTTATAGAGATAAAAAACTTGTTGAAAAATTATGAGTGTGTACTGAAGAGTCTATGACTCTGCATTGTATTAACTCTTCTTTGTTGAGCTTTAACAGAAGCTTAATTACATCTTCTTGACATTTTTAGTCTCATTTCCTTCTCCTGGGCGTTTCTTATTTTAATGAGCTTTTACTGTGCTTCTTTAGCTATCATCATGTGGCGGCTAAGCCAGTCATCAGACAGCGTATGGCATTGCCAATTAATTTACTTGATTTGACACAGACACAACAGTATGCTAGACTTCAGTGACTTCTTCAGAGAATTATTTATAGACGTGTCTGGGACATAATGTCAGATATTTAATGGGGAGTAGAGGAGTTGTTCATTTAAAGAGAAAAGTACCTGACATTTTATCATTTATGCTTTTAATTGAGTGTAAAATATCTTCTCCATACAATTTTCTTTCAGCAATCTTAGATATTGAAATTATTTCAGTATTGTTCCATACGCTAAAACCTGCACTTTAATACTTCACTTTTTACACACCATTTAATGCATATTACCCAAACAGTTCTGATTATCCAGTATTTTTAAATTCAGTTATGATAGGAAATACAAATGCTACTTTCAAAGGAAGATTTTGTAACAAATTTATATATAAAAGATCCAGCAGAGCATCACTTAAAATAATGACCTATCCAATTGGATATGCCACTATATAATAGCTATAGTATGTTAAATTTTAAGACTGGTTTTTTTTTTTTCCTCCAGTGCTTTGAATGAAAAGAATACATTTGCTTTGCATTCATAAATCCTTGTTTTGATAAAAATGAACAAAATTTATTCAGTTTGTAATATTTTTACCATTAGTAATTCTTTACCTTTCAAAGTATGTAATTAATTCCTAATATAATAAACCTACACACAACAGAACACTTTCAAATCAGCTGGGGGATGCTTTCAAAAGTAAATACAAGTTTTGTATTTTATTACAATTAAAATATTACAATGTTTGTAACTAATCTGATAAATTTGGTATTCTGGAGTATGGGTGCAAACTACATTTAAAGCATGTAGTTTGTAGATACACACTCCTATGATCCGCTCCTGTATCTAACAGTGTGCTTACCCGTTTAAGTGGATGGAAATTCATCCTTTGGAGCTCTGATTTATTTGCTTAACCTCTATAGAGATAAAACACTCCCCAGTTCTCAAAATTTTTCTGTTATTCTCTTCTAACTGGTTTCTAATCAGCTGTGAAGTTTTTTTAGATGAGTGTTTTGAATTGAACACTTTCCTGCAGTTTTCTATGGAAAGCCTAAGTAACTAAATTAAGATCTCTGATTCCACTCCAAGTTAGCTTGGAGACAGTGTTCAGTTTGGAGCCACTATAATCTTTCCTTTGCTCTGGCCTTTTGCTCATGCTGAACTTTGTGTGAGAGAAGTAGATGACTTTTAAGTCATCTAAATTTGCATCTAAATTTGAAGGGTTGAAGTTCAGATTACTACCAGAATAGTTCTTCAAATTACTATATTTGGGAATTATGTAGAAAATGTGTATGTGTGTGTGTGTGTGTATACACACACGTATATAAGCCAGTGCAAAAATGTAATTAAAAATACCTCAAAAAAAAAAGACCATTCCTTCTTAGTCCAATGTAAAATGAGGCGGGAGTACAACTTTCCAATGACAGTTAAGAGTGTTACATTCTATGGAATTTAACATAAGCTGGAAGGAATGTAATCTTGAAAAAATTAGTGGAACAAATAGAATCATAGAATCATCAAAGTTGGAAAAGACCCCTAAGATCAAGTCCAACCATCAACCCAACAAATAAGTCATAAAGAAGGCTAGTTTATACCTTCAGTAGAGTTTCTATAATATCAGATTAGCAAGGCTACAGGTGGAAGGGTCTGTGTCTGCACACATATATACAAAAATATGCACTTTCAAATGTATTATCCCTCTGTGCCCACTTTGAAATACTATATTATTTGATTACAAATATATATTTCGTTCATAACAATAACTAGTCAGTGTTATCTTTAAAGAACTAAATGAATCAACTTCATTAAACAGAATATGGAAATGTAATACATTCCACACACTAAAAGAAGATTAATGAACTGCTGAGGAGCTCCCTTCTGTTCTACCCAGTGTACGCGTAGCTGCTGCGTCAGGGCACAGCAGCTGACATATTTTCAGATACAGTAAATAGCTCTCACACTTTTCAAATAAAGTTGTACTCTGCCTTGTATGCAGACCAGGGCCTATACATTGAATAAATTACCAGAAGTGTATTCCAGTTCTTTTAAAGAAAGCACGGTAGTGCTCTCTATTTTTATTGATTGCATTTGCAGAGGAAAATTGACTCCATGGCTTGTCAAGGTCCCTAAACATCATGTCATAAAGAAGAGGGGAAAAAAGGAAGAGATGGATGGAGTTCAGTAGAATTAGCCAGAAAGAATGATGTTTCCTATTGTGTGATGATAATTTCTTTTTTTTCATCTTGCCTATATCAAGTGAAAGGTAGCAGTTGAAGTACTTTGAAGTAGTAATCTTCAAAGACTTCTTTTAGCAGAATTGGAAATAAGCTTATTGGAGAGTTGTCTCCAACTAGGTTTTCTGCCAATTATCAGTCAAAAGCTCTTTCCTGTACGGAAGTTAACTCAAAAAGAAAGGCAAGTGTTTCTAGGATATACAGCATCTCAGTAGGTGTGGCTATAACACTTCTAAACATTTTATTTTAGTAAAATGCATTTTTTTTAATAATAGAAAAATAAATGAAATTCTCACTATATTAATGAAGTCAATATGAATCCATGTCTCTCAAATTAGGGTATTCTGACAGGTGCCATGGTCTCTACTATGAGCTAGTGGAAGTAGCGCTGTGTTGATTTTTTTGTGCAAACTGAGAATCATGATATTTTAGTAGGAACCATTTGAAGAATAGTTTTGTTGCTGTTTATGAGTGTTTTTGCTTGCTTTTCTTTGGTTGGCAAGTTTCAAGTCCATTGCTGTAGGTTTTAAATCAGAATCTAGAGGTATTAGTTTGAAATTGCCTATTACCAGAGGTATTGCATTCAAAAAAAAAGTAGGGTACTTGATTTACAGCTTGCCTTTTGAAGTCCAGGGTGTATTCTTAAGCAGAAATAAAAGACTAATATAACTTGTGGAAAAACAGTAAGAGAAAAAAATTATTAAAGCCAAAATTGCCAGCACCCTTTCCCTTATTTACTGATTACTGGATTAGTTAACCCAAATGTGGGTGCATTCTATACAAGTATACTTGTACATAGAATGAAAACAAACAAACAAACCAAAAACTCTGAATGAAGGGAGCAAGTCTGAATTACAAATAGCAAACTGCACCAGGAATCATTGTTTTAATGATTGTACAGTCAGCTATTTACATATCAGTCCCACCAAAAAAACCCTTTGTGTCTGTTCAAAGCACAAATTCTTGTTGTCATAATGAGAAAGTGAATTAAGAGGAAAGTGATATATGTTGAAGTTATATGTGTGCTGTTAAGATTTATTTCTGAAATGAGACCTGGCTACTTAACTATGAATTTCTGTAGTGCAGGAAGATACGTTTTTCAGTACCTGAGAACAGATATGTTACATACTGTTAGTAGCCTTTTCCAAGATTTATTTCATTTTACTTCTGTTTGGATGCTCTGTTCTTGTTGCTTATTTTGAATTCCACTTTCTTTTTTTTAATTCCAACTTCATATGTTGGGGTTTTTTTTCCCCTGCTGCAAGTTCTTGAATTTTTTTAGGGTGTTGTGTTTGTCTCTGGGAGAAGGATGTAGAGGAGGACAAGGAAGGGGAAAGTGGGACGTAAACAAGATCATAAAACTCTTGACACTGACTATAAAGCATCACTTCTCCACAAATATTACAAATAAGATCTAGTAAGCTATATTTCTTGCTTTATAGCCTAACCTCAACAAGTCTAATAAAATGTTGAAATTATTAGTTCCAATATATCCATTCAGTCCTTCAGTACTTAGTTGTTGTAGATTGTCTCCTTAGCTTCTCCTTTTTTGTATGTGCACGTATTTTTAGTAATTATTTCTATATATATGAATGTGTATGTGCAGGGGTGTGTGTGTAAACATATAGGTTCAAATATATATATATAGCTCTTTGTGATACATTTTGGTTGATATTAGACACTCTGCAACAGTATTTATAAATGTGGTAATTTATTTAATGTGTCTTTACTGAATATAATTTATTTGTTAGTAAGCTTACTATCTGAAGGAAATCTTCTCTTTAGAAATATTGTACCACATTCCATATGTGAAGAGGTTTTTTTCATGGGGTGCATAGCCCCATGAAAAGCATTTAGAAAAGCATTTATGAGCATGATTAACTTGAAAATATTTTTTTCCTGAGTGTGCTGAGTGTTTTGCTGAATAGGGATGTCAGTGGTCTGGCCAGGGTGGTAAAGTCACTGACAGATTTGGGGTGTAGAGGCTGCAGCAATTTTAAGTCAGGTCACAAGGCCAAAGAAATGCATTGGTTTATACTGTTAGGAGGCTTGGGAATTCATAGAGGACCAGAAACCTAAATGTTTTGTCAGCTGGCAAAGAGCTGCATTGTCTCCCATGTGCCTTAAGTAAGTAAGTAAGGGTCCTAAGCTCCAGTGCCCTAAATGCCACCAGGAACCATTGGCATAGGATTCCACTGGGCCAAGTACTCTGTACATCAGATGGGGAATTGGTAACATGAAAAAATAAAAATTCAAGCATGAAAGAAAATCCTTGTCTTGTTGTAAGTAAAGGACAGAGCATCTAATGACTTAATGGAGCCACTTCTGGAAGTAAGATCTGAAACAAAGTCAAGTTTAGAAAGTCTGTACATAATGCTTAATTACACAGTAGATCAAGCTGGATCTAAAAGAAATAATTGAACATCAACCATTTTAAAATGATAATAAACTTCTCATGGTGCCTCAGGGAATTATTCCTCTTTCTTAAGTAAACATATATATATTTATAACTATCTACCTGACTGTTGTGGTTTAACCTGGCAGGCAGCTAAACACCACACAGCCGCTCACTCACTCCCCCACCCCCCCAGTGGCATGGGGGAGAGAATCGGAAGGGCAAAAGCAAGAAAACTCGTGGGTTGAGATAAGAACAGTTTAATAACTAAAGTAAAATAAGAGAAATAATAATAATAATAGTATTGATGATAATAATAATAATATTGTAATGAAAAGGAATACAACGAGAGAGAGGGAGAGAAAGAAAACAAAACATACACACACACAAAAAAAACCCCAGGTAATACACCCGCTCACCACCTGCCGACCGACGCCCAGCCAGTCCCCGAGCAGTGGGTCCCCCCGGCCAGCTCCCTACCATTAATATACTGAGCATGACGTTATATGGTATGGAATAGCTCTTTGGCCAGTTTGGATCAACAATTTTAGCTGTGTCCCCTCCCCTTCCAGCTGCTTGTGCACCTGGTAGAGCATGGGAGGCTAGAAAAGTGCTTGACTAGTGTAAGCACTACTTAGCAACAACTAAAACATCTCTGCATTATCAACACCGTTTTCAGCACAAATCCAAAACATAGCCCCATACTAGCTACTATAAAGAGAAATAACTCTATCCCAGCCAAAACCAGCACACTGACAAAGAGACAGGTATATAGTACAAGCTTATTGCTTACAGGGAATCTCAAGAGTTGGAAATTTAATTTGACATTTCTATAAAAAGCTATATCTTGAGAGAGTAATATTATCTTAAAACGACTTTGAAAAAAACAGATAAGCCTTTCTGCAAAGCACACGGTGTAGCAATTTTCTCCTTAACCTTTAAAAACAAGCCTATAAAATTTAATGTTGTGATCTCATTTCTCTAGTACCTGTTAACAACCTCACTTTGGAAATGGGCTGTCAAATGTTAACTTTCAACCTGTCCTTATTTTTATTGTTTCTTTTTTTCATGGTAGCATAGGGCTAGAATGTAGACCTACATACCAAATTTTGTACTGTGATGCCACTCCTGTGCCTTAAATGTGAACTGTTTTTATTTCAGCTTGACTTGCTTATTTGCAAGAGAAATTAAATTTTCTTTCCTGTATGCAATACCATAGCGTAAGCAGGATGTGTATTACAGTGCTGACTTTTGTAGGATTTATACCTATATCTTTAGCTGTTTTGAAAAGTGGTTTTTTTCCCTCTAGTTCCCTCTCCATTCTTGGCTTGCTAATCTAGGTGTTTCAGTTTTAGAAACATTATTTACAATGCCGTTAGGCAACACAAAAGAGAGAATTAGTGACCAAACCAACAAAAAGCCCTTGCTCTTTCTAATTAACTGAATACCTGCTATTGCCTAACATGATTAAGATTTTTTTGGGGGAAATTAATGAGATATTTACAGCTGATTAAATAAGGTGAAAAGCATAATTTATCATAAGTTATATCGTAAGGTGTTCTGTATCACAACAAAATTTCATTGTCTACTGACTATAGTCAATTGACTATTACTGAAGCAGTGTTCACCAATTTTAGAGTAAGTCTCCCAACATATCTTTCTTTTTTTAAAAAAGGCACAGGACATGTTAATATATTACATATTTTAGTGATTATGTAATATATTTGATTGATTAAAACGAGCATTGGTACAGAACAGCTTTGCAAGTATAAGTTTCTGTGTAACTGGCCACATGGTGTTTAGCTGAAATGAGAATTTCCTTGTATTTTAAGTTCATTGTGGAATTGACTCAGCTCATAAATACTAACATTCACACTGCTGATCTTTCTGTAACTGATCACATCTATGAACATTAAGATCTTGCTAGCATGCAGTAATGAGTACTGTTGTGCATGGGGTCCCACCTTAATGTTACAATTCAAATAGCGCATCGTTGTCTTTTTCCCATATAATCCCCTTACAGCATCCATTTAGAAATGGGAATTATTATTACCTTTCTAAGAGACTCACCTACTTTTGTTGATGTCATTCCAGTCTTTCTTATGCAGTATGCTGTGATTAGTAGAAACATCAACTTTACAGGCTTGCGTTGACTTTTCTATAGCTGGGAAATGCAACTAGAGTGACATCTCAGAAACAAAGTATTTGTAGGAGATAATGACTACACAGATAAGCCAGTGGTCATTGCATACAGATAATGCAATGAGAAGAAGAAAGCATGAGGAACTTAAAGAAAATTCCCAAGAAGAGGAGTGTGTTTCTTTTTATTTACTTGTTGATTAATTAAATGAAATGTTATTACTTTCTGCAATAGTTCAGTCTGCTTTTTGTAGTCTTTGCTGCTTGTGTTAGGATGTAACTTTGTAATACCAAATATGTTTTGTCTTTGACAGCAACGATAGTGTTAAATGAACTCAACTGGACTGCAGCGTTGGATGATGTATTCAAGCGGAACAGAGAAGAAGACCCCACTTTATTATGGCAGGTTTTTGGTAGTGCAACTGGCCTCGCTAGGTATTACCCAGGTAACTGAAGTCCCCTAAAGGACTGTCCTATGCCACATATTGCCTTCAAAATATTCTGAATTATTTACAATTAATAAAAGATAACTAAAGATGACTTTCTTACACAGATGGGGTTTCTGTATATCAGAAGTAACTCAAAGACTGTAAAATTATTCTGGCATAAAGCTAATATGAGGGGGAAGAAACACGTAACTAGTATTTTTTACAGTCAGAGGGGCAGAAGATGATGTCCTTTGAAAAGCTGAACAGTTAAATTTTATTTTTATATTGTTTTCTATGTGTTGTCTAAAGAATCAGTTGAATATTTGCCAGTGACATTTTTGTCTTGCCTTTTTGACTCCGTGACTAGACAGGTAATCTTATGGTTAAAGTCAGTAAAAATACGATTGTACCGTGCTATGTTTATGTCCTGCAGAATCCACTATCTCTGACGATTATGTCTTCACTATTAGAGCTAAGGGCAATGAATACAACTGAATTATTTCAATCAGTATCTGTTCCACCTGTCAAAGAATCCCACTACTGGATCACAGCAGTTGATTTAAATAGATGTATATTTTACTGAATCTAAATAATCAGTAGCCTTAATTTGTTTTTTTGATGTGTACTACCTCATGGAAAGGCTTGTTTTATGGCAAGGCATACTGCCTGTGCTGCTGCTGTGCTTGTTAAGTGATGCTGCTATCAATGACAGAATGACAATTGTGTGCGGTGTCTTGTTTCTTGCCTACAACTGGTTGAGGAAGAACTTTGAGATCCTTTCTCTTCTGTTTATACAAGATCATTGGTGTTTCTGAGGGTGAAAGGGATTATTCTAAAGCTGTTACTGTATCATTAGCCCAATTGCTAGCACAGGCAGAGAAACTGCCTTAGGCTAGTTTACAAGAAGAAATATTTCCTAGCACTTGAACCCTGTTTGTTTTGTCATGCTAGGTGCTGATGAAATACATACAGTGAGATGTTATAGAAAAAATAATATTGAAAATGCTAATTTCATATTTTTTTCTTTCCACGTGTTCTGTTTCAATGCTTTTGGGATCTATTAGTACTGTGTTTGGGGTCACCGTTTGTCACCGCTTACTATATAGCGATGTTTTCCAAGTGCTGAAAAAGAAGTGTTTCTTAAATATATCTCTGTGAAAATCTCTAGGAAATTCATTTTCAAGTGTAAGATTATCTTATATACTGAAAAATATATTCTTATATCTAGCTAACCTGTCTACTCCAGTTGCTTACCAACACAACACAGGAGCCTCAGAATCTCTATGTATTCTTCCTTAGAACACCTCTATAAAATGGGATAAGCCTGTTTTCCCTTTTTTTTCAGGTGGATATGTTGCTTGTATACGCTCCATCTAAACACAAATTTATATTTATATATTTTATATATATTTTTTTGAGCNGTAGGACAAGAGGTAATGGTTTTAAACTAAAAGAGGGTAGATTTAGACTAGATATAAGGAAAAAATTTTTTCCAGTGAGGGTAGTGAAACAGTAGAACAGGTTGCCCAGAGAGGTGGTGGATGCCCCATCCCTGGAAACCTTCAAGATCAGATTGGATGGGGCTCTGAGCAACCTGATCGAGTTGAAGATGTCCCTGGTCATTGCAGGGGGGGTTGGACTAGATGACCTTTAAAGGTCCCTTCCAACCCAAACTATTCTATGATTCTATGATCTGGTATAAAACTCAGATCCTCACACCTCCTGCTTATTCCATAGCTAAATGCCTAATTCCTTGTTAGCTCTCTAGTCCTGTCAGAACTTGACTTCAAAAATTCCTGGGTAATTCCCCAGTTCTTAGATTTTACACACACACGGCGTAACCTGGAGCAGTCTGACAGTCCTTAAGTTGTATATGCATTGTTCTGTGTGTCTTCTTCCTACTTCCTTCCAATTATAGCTCAAATCGGTAAGCCCTTTGGGTTTTAGATTTTTAGAATAGGTCTTTGTGCGAGTTTCTCTATCTTTCTCATTTTGTAAACTCTGCCTCAGTTAGCAGAGACCTGTCTGACACACACAAGTGTTCTGAAAATGAAATAAAGTTTCATATACTGGAATGGATGCTTTTCAGATTCGCTTTTTGAAAATGATATTATAAGTTGTAAAACGTTGCTTCGTTATATTGGCCTTAGGTAAGCCTACTTCAAAGTGATGAATTTCTCCATAGTGATGATATTTGTGAAAGAATTTGGAAGTATCAAAAACTAAAATTAAAATGCATAGATAAGTCTGCTCATTATTAGCTGAAATACATCCACTCTGTCTTTCCTCCCTTAAGAATCGATCTTTGGTACCTCTAAGCTATAGAGGGTGTCTTCAATCACAGGTTTCTTGAACTAATGTTTTTATCTGATAGTATCCCACTGCCTTGAGTAATGGGCTAGATGGTACATCACTTCTGTCCTAAGTAGGCTCTTGGGCTGTCCTTGTCACCATAGTAACCAGCAGCATGAAGGGATCTTTCTATGAGTGACCCCAAGGGTGGAAAGTATGTGTGAAATATAAGATTATTTTTCTATTACATCTATTCCTTTGTTTCCTACATATATTCTGCTTTTGGTACTGTTGTGTTCCCTTGTCTCTGTCAAGAGAACAAGACATCTTCCTTCTGACTATGACCTAGGTTGTGACACATAGCATTTAGACCAGTTCCTTTCCTCAGGCCTTCTTCTTTATACACTATAATAAATGGTATTAGGCTCAGATACAATAGTAATTAGATGCAGTAGAATAAGAATAGGAAACTATTTTACAAAAATAACTAACAGCATCAGGTTGAGGAAGTACTGGTACCAAAGTATTCACTTCCTGTAATGTTATGACGCAATTAGTCTGTCAAATGTTCCTTATGCCAAATGTCATTTTTACTGAGGAGAAAACCACATTCTATGTGGTGTTACCTTTGGTTTTATTTTGAAGAAGAAGAAAATGTGTAATCCAGGCAAGCCAGATTTAGGAAGGTATTTGTGTAGATGGATAGATACAGATGTGCAAGAAAGCTAAGTATTAGAAATAGACACATAAACACAGATATATATTGATATTTGCAATGATAGCAGAACCAGTGCCAGGCATAAAAGGGAACTGTACAGCCACCTCCTATGTTTACCTTACAGGATGCCCCAATAGAAACATTAGAGAATGCATTGAGGTCAACTTCTCTCTTTATAGGTTAATACATTACATTACTTGCTTCATTTTGTTTACTAACCATTTTACCCCAGAATATACTCAGTTCAGCTCTCATTCTCAAACATCAAGACAGAAATGGCAGAGAAGAGCCAAAGATGAAGGATACCTCCATAGGTCTCAAACCTATTTTTTCACCTCTTTCAGTTAAAGAGTCAGCATGAGTCTCCCATACTGAACTTTTTCTTCTTTAAATTATTTAAGAAAGTGTGTCTTGCCTAAAATAATTTTAAAGATTAGTGAAGATACTTGGTATCAACATTTTCATTAGTTTTAATGGCAGCATATTTATGAAGAGAAATGCTATGCTCTATTTCTGTGCTGGCAACCATCCATTTTGATACGAAGATGCCAAGAACAATTTTGAGATTTCTATTAGCTATTCTATGAGCTCTGAACAACTCAAGAGTAAGTAAACAGTAGTTTAATAAAAGAGCTCAGAAGAATAAACAAAGTGAATGGAACTTTTAGGAAGGATGTAATATATACTCATTCTTACATTTAAAGTTATATATCACAAATTAGTCTTTCTTTCAAGAGATGGTTTCAGCATTGTAAGAATGCATTGTCCTTTTTACATACATTTATGGAGTTGTATCAGAATCAAGACAAGAATCTCTATCTTCAGGTGATGAGGACACCTGATAAAATTCTTAATTTAAAAGGGAAGTGTACAAAAGGTGGAAGCAAGGGCAAGTGACCTAGGAGGAATATAGAGACACTGTCCAAGCATGTAGAAACATAGTTAGAAAAGCCAAAGCCTACCTGGAGTTGAATCTGTTGAGAAATGTGAAGGACAACAAGATGATCTTCTACAGGAACATCAGCAGCAAAAGAAAGACTAAGGAAAATATGGACTTGCTGCAGAATGTGGGCCTGCTGCTCGCTGCTGGGACAGAGGACTTGTTGACAAAAGGCACGGAAAAGACCAAGATACTGATTACCTTCTTTACCTCAGTCCTTATTCATAAGACCAATCCTCAGTAATCACAAGCCTCTGCAATCAGAGGGAAATTCTGGAGCAAGGATGACTTGCCCTCAGTGGAAGACGATCAGGTTAAGGAACATTTAAACAAACTGGACATGCATAAGTCCTTGTGACCTGATGGGATGCATCCATGAGTATTGAGGGGACTGGTGGATGTCACTGCAAGGCCATCCTTGATTATCATTGAAAGGTCGTGGAAACCAGGAGAGGTTCCTAAGGTTCCTTCTTTCCTGAGGAAACAAGTGTCACTTCTATCTTCAAGAAGGGCAAGAAGGAGGATCTGGAGAATGACAAGGTGTCAGACTCACCTTAGTCCCTGGGAAAGTGATGGAGCAAGTCCTCCTGGAAAATATTTTGAGGCATAGTAAGAACAAGAAGGTGATTCGGAGTGGTCAGCATGGGTGAATGGGGAAATCATGCCTGATCAACCTGATAACTGTCTATGATGAGATGACAGACTTGGTGGGTGAGGGAAATGCAGTGATGTTATTTGTCTTGACTTCAGGAGGAAGTCTTTTGGCACTGTTTCCCTTAACATCCTCATAGACAAACTGATGAAGTACAGCTTAGATAAATGGACAGTGAGGTGGACTGAAAACTGAACTGCTGGTCTCAAAGGGTTGTGAGAAGTGGCATGAAGTCCAGCCAGAGGCCAGACAAAAGTAGTGTACCTCAGGATCCAATACTGGGGCCAATACTATTCAACATCTTCATTAGTGACCTGGATGATGGGACAGGGTTCACCCTCAGCAAGTCTGTAGATGGTACAAAACTGGAAGTGGCTGATACACAAGGTGGTTGTACCGCCATTCAGAGGGACCTCAACAGGCTGGAGAACTGAGCTGACAGGAACCTCATGAAGTTCAACAAAGGGAAATGCAAAATTCTACATCTGGTAGGGGAATAACTGCAGGCACCAGTACATGCAGGAGGCTGGAGAGCAGCTTTACAGAAAAAAACTGGGCATCCTGATGAGCAAGTTGGACATGGATAATGACAGCCTGGGCTGCATTAGGCAGAACATTTCTAGCAGGTGGAGGGAGGTGATCATTCCCCTTGGCTCAGCACTGGTGAGACACATCTGCAGTGAAAGATCCAGTCCCAGACTCCCCAGTACAAGAGAGACAGGGACTTACTGAAAGGTGACAAATATTTTTAAGGACTTGGAGCATCTGTCATATGAGGAGAGGCTGAGAGTTCGCTTTCAGCCTGGAGAAGACAAGGCTCAGAGAGAACTTAAAAGTGTGTATAAATAGCTGATGGGGGGGGGTGAGCAGTCTCCATCGTAGGAGAGTTTTCCTTTTTACTCTGTCTTTTCCCCCACTTCCAAAACAAAACTTGGAAAAACTTGCTTAGAAATTTTAATACTGTCGTTCAGAACAACACAAACAACATCCTCTGTAATTGTATTCATAAAATGTCTAGTTGTGTTTGCAGTATCTGTCCATGTAGAGAGTTTCCAAGAGTACCAGCACTGCTGGGCTGGTGTGGAGGGCACAACGGATAGATTAGCCAGGGGAAAGGTACTCATCCACATGGAGGAAGCTTTTTGACTTTCTTCCAATCTTACTCTATTTTGTAGAATTACTGTCTGTTCAGAAGTAACAGTGTACTCATGGCTTGTTTTAGGAAGTAGAGTCTTATTTATTTATTTGTTTATTATTTTTTCTTCAATACAAATACTAATGTGTGGAAAAGACAAGGTTAAAAAAGTTGGACATATTGAGACCTCCTGGTGCACGCAGTGCTTGTGCTGGGGTCAGCTTCACATGTCAGCCCGACAAGTCCATATTGACAAGGCAGCTCTGAGGTCAGGCCAGGAAGTCCATGAGTCAGGGTCAGGATCAGCAAAGTACAACATGGTGCACAGACATCCACACTATGTAGCTCAGGCAAGGAGCAAGCGCTTGAGCTTAAATGAAGGAGGCATGGTGGTGTTGTGTTGATGGTTTGACTTGATGATCTTAGAGGTCTTTTCCAACCTTAATGATTCTATGATTCTATGAATCTCCCAAGCCAAGAGGCAGAGGCTCCCAGGAGCTTTCTTGCAGCTTTTTATCTCTCCCCTCTGCCCACATCAGTAATCCCAGGTTACACACCTGCACCATGGGCTTGAAGATAGGCAGCAATTGCCTAGGGGGCTGCAGAACCTGCTGGTGCATGTAGAGCCCTTCATTTTTAAGGAACAGACTAATTTTATCTGAAGAAAGAAGCATATTTGCATGAGACTACAATTTATTCTATAATCTCTTCTGCTTTCCCTTAATAATTTCGCTCTTGCTCATAGGGGAAATAATGTTTGCTGAAACAAAGTAGCACCAGACAAATTCCTTCTGCTCAGAAACTAAATTGCATTTGTTGGCTTATTGATTGAGGATGAAAAGAAGACTCCATATGTTTTCTGTTTGTGTTCATCCATCAGTGCAAAAACTAGGTACAGGCCATGCAGTGGTTGTTTGCAAACGATCTGAAAATTATTACACTGGATGTAATGAAGTTAGCTTGCAGGTACTTTGTATTCTTCATGATGAAAATTTTCTAGTCAAGTTAGAATTGGCCATTTTACCTGTCATTAACACAGAGCTACTACTAACACATCAAAAATGTGAAATGTTAGAGGTTTAATATACAATACGGTTGCCCAAGATGTGGATATTTTCTGAGCATTTAATTTAAATTTCTTGACATATAATAATTGTTAACAATAGTTAAAATATGGTAAAATTGTTAAATTAGCAGACTGACTGGTGAAATTGTGAAGTCATTGAAATCAAATGGCTCAGACATTTTAAGTGATTTTTTTCACAGCCAACTGTGAAACTTGGTCTTCATGTTACAAGCATGTCATTACCAGAGGGATTTTTGCTCATAGACTTAGCCTTCTAAGCAGTACGTACAGCATCCTTTGTGACCGATATGCAGGTAAATAAAACATTCTCATGAAGCTATAGGAGAGGGATTTCTGTTGTTTAAGCTTTTATTACTAAACTTAATTTCCATAGCAAGAAGATACAATGTGATGGATGAGGTCAGATACAGTAAAATTAAATTAAAGTTGCATTGAAATCTGGGAATTAAAAAAAATGGGTAAAAATATGAACATTTTTAAATATCCATGTGCCAGAATGTAATGGAAATCAGAATTTCAGTTACTTTGTTTGCATCAACAAGCCGCACCAGAAAAGCCAGACCCAGACATAAAGGCATGTAGTGAATATGTATTGTGTTCTGTTAGCCATGATACTGTTTTGTGTATGGTGCTGACTTGCAGCCACAGGGACCTTGAGGTCGCTATCCTGCAGTACTGTCCAGTGCATGCTCAGAGGCTATCTTGAGTCAGTCATTGGGCCCAGCCAGCATGGGTTCACAAGGGGGAAGTCTTGCTAACTAACTTAATTTCTTTCTATGGCAAGGTTACCCACCTAGTGGACCAAGGGAAGCCGGTCGATGTAATCTTTTTGGATTTCAGTAAAGCCTTTGATACTGTCTCTCACAGTATCCCCTGGACAAAACGTCCAGCATATAGCTGGATAAACACATAATGCGGTGGGTGACCAATTGGCTGATGGGTCGGGCTCAAAGTGTTACAGTAAATGGGACTACATCAGGCTGATGACCGGTCGCTAGTGGGAATCCATCTTGGGGCCAATGCTCTTTAATAGTTTCATAAATGACTTAGATGGAGGACTCGAAGGATTAGTGTCAAAGTTCACCGACGACACAAAATTGGGAGGAGCTATGGACACTCTCGAGGGCAGAGAGGCCCTGCAGAGAGACCTGGACAACTTAGAGAGCTGGGCAATCACCAACCGCATGAAGTTTAACAAGGGCAAGTGCTGGGTTTTGCACCTGGGACATGGCAACCCTGGATGTACACACAGACTGGGGAACGAGAGGCTGGAGAGCAGCCCCGCAGAGAAGGATCTGGGGGCTCTGGTCGACGGCAAGCTAAACATGAGCCAACAGTGTGCCCTGGCAGCCAAGAGGGCAAACCGTGTCCTGGGGTGCATGAAGCACTGTATTGCTAGCCAGTTGAGGGAAGTGATTGTCCTGCTCTACTCTGCACTGGTGCGGCCTCACCTTGAGTACTGTGTGCAGTTTTGGGCACCACAGTATAAAAAGGGTACGAAGCTACTAGAGTGTCCAGAGGAGAGCCACGAAGATGGTGAAGGGTTTAGAGGGGAAGCTGTATGAGGAGTGGCTAAAGTCACTTGGTTTATTCAGCCTGGAGAAGAGGAAACTGAGGGGAGACCTCATCGCGGTCTACAGCTTCCTCACAAGGGGAAGAGGAGGGGCAGGGGCTGATCTCTTCTCCCTGGCGACCGGTGACAGGACCCGAGGGAATGGCAGGAAGATATGCCAGGGGAGGTTTAGGTTGGATATTAGGAAAAGGTTCTTCACCCAGAGGGTGGTGGGGCACTGGAACAGGCTCCCCGGGGAGGTAGTCCTGGCGCCGAGCCTGACAATATTCAAGGAGCGTTTGGACAATGCTCTCAAACACCTGGTGTGAATTTTGAGGTTGTCCTATACAGGGTCAGGAGTTGGACTCGATGATCCTTGTGCGTCCCTTCCAACTTAGGATATTCTATGATTCTATGAGTCATCTCAGGAAACAAGGAATCTCAATTTACATGGTGGCATTTTGGGGAATTAGTTACAGCTTCTTTTCTTCTTTTAAACAGGAAATCACAATCAGCTTCTCCGAACATCTCCCACATATAACTTGTATGAAAAAAACCCTCCTGTTTCTTAATGTTCAGTTTGCAAACAGAATTTTAGCTGAGTTGTCTGCAGAAGGCAAGATAGGACTGGCCATATAAATAACTTATTTTCTTTTTGTTTTTGTCTGAGGGCTCAGTTGTCTTGAATACATGTTTTCAATTCTAGTTTCTTTACAAAATCTACCAGGTTTAAAAATATTTGTAGAAGTTTCCAGCTTTTGTCCCGCAAGGGGCCAGTTTTCCATTATTTGTGTATAACTGAAGAGTAAGACTCAGTTTTTCCCACTGTCATGAAAGAAAGCTGAAATGCATTTTGTGAGTTTTTTTAAGCAAACCCTCCTGAAATTTGATATTATGGAATTCTGAAAGGCAAATTTTTGAAAGCTGTAAACAAAATCAGAAGAGTTTTTATGGGAAAACTGTGAGCCACCAAGTTTAAAATTTGGATTATCTGTGAGATGGCAAGAGAGCACAAATTATTATAAATGTTGAAGCACCTTCTCAGTAGTACTAGTAGAGGTACATCTTCCTGCCTAATTTTTGAGTTTATACTTCTAATTCTAGAAACTGGTATTAGCTTTTAAGGTGTCATTTTAAAATGACATTTGCCTAATTCTAGTCCAGACATAAGGTTTCTGCAGGTTTTGATTCAAATTAAAAGCAGTAATCTGACAGCATTTTAGCAAAATAATTGAAATTACCAGTTCATTCCAATCCAACTGAAACTTGCAAAGACATAAAATTGCAAATGTCAAAACGTAGTATTTTAATATCCAAAACTTTCATTTCTGGAAGCTTTAAAAGAAAAGGAGAAAAATAGTAATCCTCAGAGGATAAGATACTCCAAATAGAGAGCTGAAATGGATGAATATTCTGGAAAGATGTATCTCATCCACTGGATATGGACTATCTAAAACAGAATATCTGATGCCTTTTTAAAAGGTAAGAATAAGTGACAATAATCACGGAATCACAGAATGATTGAGGTTGGCAGGAACCTCTGGAAGTTACCTGGACCAACCCTCCTGCTCAAGCAGGGCTACCTACAGTCTGTAATGTGTAATGTAGCTCAGGTTGGTTTGTTGGGGTTTTTTGGGGGTTTTTTTTTGTTTTTGTTTTTTTTTTTTTTAATAATATTGTTTCCAAAGAGATTTTTCTTTGGTGGCAGGAGTTTGAAAAATTAAACTTTTTTTTTTTTTTTTTTTAAATCTTCAATCCATTCCCTGTGTGGGCTTGCACATGGAGAGCTTCATTGACTCCACGTAGACAGAAAAGTACCTTAATATATATCAGACTGCAGATTTAATTTAAAATTAACCACAGAGCAGTGGACAAATCTGTTACACAAAAATAAAGTAACTTCATTAAAGTAGGTTAATATGGTTTGATGGATATTAAGTTACTTACATTTTGTGAGGCATCTACCCAGCTAATTTTACTGCTGGGTTTTAGAAGGCAGCTATCTGAAAGAACAATTTAATATCAAATTTTTGGCAGGCTACTTGGAAGTGTAGGTTCAAACCAACCAGTTCCTCTCTTAATCTTGAAATCCTTCTTAATTATAGAGGTAATGAGGTTTATAATTGTTAATCAATGTTTCATTAGAATACTGCAATGGGAAGCATAGTATTTTTACTGTAGCAATTACTAATTAAAGAAATTTAAAACCCACTTTGTATTTATGTGCCTTTTGCCAGATACCACCTCTCTCTTTGGTTTTTGTTTTTGTTTCTGTTTTTTGTAAGGCTAAGGTCCTTAGTAAAGGATGCATTTTGTTTTGGACTGCAGACAACAGACATTTATTTGCAGCTAAATATGACATAGGAGGCTTTCCAGTTATAGCAATAAATACACTCAAGAAAGTTTGGCTGCAAAGGATTACTCAAATGAAAACACACTCTTGATTTAGATGAATATTTAGTAAAAAACCTATATGATCAGCAACACAGACTCAGATCTCTTGGGGAAGTATACTAAATAATATTTGCCAAAGGTAATACTAGAAAGGGTAGTACTGATATGGATAGTTTCAGATTCCAGTTAGTGGGTTTTATATGGCAATAACAGTAGCATGATGATGCATGAATAGATTCAGCATCTTTTATGAAGAAATGTTGAACCTAGACTCGGTGTGGCAGTATTTGGTCTGCAGTGTGCTGAAGGTGGCAAAGTGCCACACTTGGTCAAGATCTGAAAAGTTGAGGCAATTGATAACAAAAATAAAACTGAAAAAGAAATACTATCCTGTCCCCAGATGTTCCAAATCTTTCCACTTCCATCTGGAGATTTAACAAGGGCCTATGGGAAATTAAATTTAAAACTTGCTTTACCAGTACGGTATGTCTGGCAACTTCCACTCCCAAAGTGCTGCATAGCTCTGTGACTTCTCTCTGTTGGGTTTTTTTTCATAGAGGAAAAAGCAGCCTCCAGCCTGCAGCTCTGTGGCCCTTTTCTTATCACGTAGCCTAGACACACATATTTATCATCTTTGTTTGGCCTCACCGATGTTAGAGAAGAAGGGTGGGGGAAGAAAAGAAATGGATAGAGGAGGGCTTTGTTTTGGCTCTGCCCAGGCTCATATAACTATGGGAAAATCAGTAAAAAGTGTTACAATATCAAGTTCTTAGGTGAACATTAGGAACTTCAAACTCACAAAGAAAAATAGTATTTCCTAAGGAGACCAACTCTTTGCCAGAATTCCAGGTGAACTAGACATGAATTAGTATTTTGAGATGTTGTCAGTCCTGTTATTTATGGAGACATGACTGCTTAAGAAGTATTTAATTCAAGCTGCAAAGTATCTGCGAAGTTCAAGTCCTTCTTAGCTAATTATTAGATACTGAACAAGACTATAATTTTGGAACTGAATGTCTGCATAATCTTAATTCCTACTTTAAGCACATCTGAGCATCTCTTGATCATGCATACAGGTGTTTCTTAAGCTCATCTGCTCCCTCAGCTTTAAAGGTATGTCTGTACTAGTAAATGGAACAAGTCAGAGTTTTATTAGCGTCCTTTAGAGAGCCCCATGGTGTGACTGAAGGGACGACACATGCTGGCAGCCTTTCCCAATGGACAGCACTGAGCCCTGTTTTGTTTCTTCTATACTACAAGGTTCTCCTGTCCTGTTCTAGGAGGCTTCATGTTCTCAAACACCCCTAGATTATTTTATGCTATACTGCAGGTCATATGTATACTGCATGGCATATAACACGCAGCTTAATTTTCATCCCCAAAACACCTTCTGCCAGGCAACAACTCAACTGTCACCTTCCTTCAGACATTTTGAACTAACCCCCCGCAATGTGTCATCAGGCTGAAGAGATTCAGAGGGGACTCAAAGCCAAATGATTTGTAATGTGAAAATGAGAATAGTTCTCACCCCTATTTTGTTTATCAGTAGAGTCATAATTCTTTGTTCTCTACTAACTAGAAGTGAAACCATCTTTATTTTGTTTAGCTGTGTTCACTGTTTTCCTCAAGTTGACAGCCCCCTAAGGCTTATTTTAGTGCTCACCTGTATTGGTCCTAGTCCCATTTAGTATTGTATAGCATTTTTTTTTCCTCTTTCTCAGTAGGTCTCAAAGCATGGTTTGAAAGTAATAAAAATATCACTGTCCTCATTTTGCAGGTAAAAGACAGGTATAGAGAGATAAAAAGACTTCTTCAGTGATCCTCTGAANTAGATTAGCCTTGTATTTAGCCTTACTTTGTCTATATAATAAATATATAATATAAATAAATAAATATGATGGGAAGTTTAATTAATTAGAGAAAAGTATCTTTACATTGCTCATGCCAGTATTTTACTAGCATATTGAAATCTTCCTTTGTAATTAGGGCTTACAAGGTGTTAAATGGAGAAATTCTCAGATAAAGAAAAGATAATGCTGCAGCGCTGATTATCCCAAAAAACAATTTTGTCCCTAAAGTCTTAAATTTCTTGGATTAAAAATATGGATAGAGAAGAGCTAGTATTATCATTTCCCCTTCTTTA
>WAAD01019188.1:3657-33270 GCA_013389945.1 Fregata magnificens | reverse complement strand
ATCATAGAATCGTAGAACCATTAAGGTTGGAAAAGACCTCTAAGATCATCAAGTCCAACCATCAACTAACACCACCATGACTCCTAAACTAGGCCCTGGAGTGCCACGTATTTTTGCGTAGACACCATTTATCATCTTTTAAAAAATGATTTTTAAAAGATGAAATCAGGGTAAATTAAAGTTAGATCACTGGAGATCAAATGTCCTAAGGGAATTCGAGTTTCCTAGTAATAGCAGTTTCAATAAGATCCTTAAATACTCAGAATGTTACCAAAACCAGTGAGTAGATTTGAGACCATTCAAAGCCATCTAAAATTAAAAGTGTTAATCCAGAGAGAGCTTAGGATGAATGAGTAATTTAGTCATGTTAATTCTTGAGATTGAAGAGGGAATTCAGCACTTCTTTGGTGTGAATGAAATTTTAGATACTAAGGGCTGAGTGCTTATTGATGTTTAGCCATGCAGAGACTTACTACTAGATTATGTAAACTGTTGAAGAAAACATCATAAAGATCAATAGAACTAGTTTTCTCAGTAAACATTATATTTCTTAATTAGTGTTTGTACGATCCAGCACTCATTAATATCTGATGAGAAATTTTGTAGTCACAGCATAAATCCAGAAAAAATTCCTCACATGGAAACTGAAGCCTGTAGGTGGTTGTTATATTTGTCTCAACCGAAGGTAATACATTAATTAGGAAAAAGAAACTTATTGACATGTGGCACAGAAAATACTGGTTTAATGGAATGGTAAGAAATAACATTTTTAAAGAGCTTCTCCAGATCTCTGTGAAGCTGCTGACAATCTTTCCAGGACAGTGCATACTGAAAGGGCCAAGCTAGTGAAAGATAAGTTGCAGAATTTAGCTGTTGTGTTCACCAGTCAGTCTATCTCCCAAAATGAAAACTTGTAAGTGTTATCATTCACAGTAATCTCCAAAGGGAATAGCTTGGAGCTTACAGCTCCAAAGGCTGTAAGCAGTGTGCTGAGTGGTTTATTCACAGTTTCTTTTGTGGGCTAAGGGTATAACTGGACCATTGTAATAGTTCATCATCTAGTTCTGGTGAATGTCTTCCCTTCCATTGTGCTTTTTAACTTATTAATACAGATGTAGCTGAAAAGAAACAGTTTGAACTTTGTTGCAATCCAGAAAGCTACTGAAAAACTATGGTACAACTAAGTGCAAGGCTTAATTACTCAAGTCTCAACAGAAGGACCTCCTCTGAAGAGTGATTTGGAAAGATTTTTTTTCAGATCCTTTGTTTTATTCTGTCTCAACCAGAAGTTTTGAGCATTCTCGCCATAAAGAGAGGGAAAGAAAAGAAAAGAAAAGAAAAAATTAAAAAGCATTGTTCTGGTTTGTATTCCAGTTACAAAACCCCAGCTTTTGTTATACAGAGCCTTTTGGTGCTTTTGGAACTATCAGGGAAAGTTTCAGGCATATCAAATTTTATTATTTGGTGTCTCCTCACAAGTATAAGTTAGTATTAATTTTGCCTCTTCATGTTTGTGACAGATTTCCCACACTATATTTGGTCTAAAGGACCCAGTTATGAAGTGTGTTCTGTCTAGGCAACTGGTGTTGACCTCAAGGAAATTATGTGTTACTTGTCAGGTGGTATTACGTTAACATATATCTGTAGCTCTCAGATTTTGCAGAAAAATGTGTTATTTCTTGTACTGTCTTCTGTTACACAGACAAAATGTAACCCTAACCCATATTTCTGTAAATTTTAGTTCAGAATTTAGAAAAGTTAAATTGTAGTTCAAAATAGTATGTGAAGTAAGATACGCTATCATCTTCTTGAAGGTTATGATAGATAAATTGTAGCTAAATGTTTGTCTGATGGTTTTCAGTAGATAATTTATGTTAGCTAAGGAGCTACTCTTTTATTTCGTGAGCCTTTAGAAAATTGATTCAAATTTAAATTAATACCTATGTCAGTATCTGCTGTTATAGCAGAATTTAATGATGTGAGAAGCACTCTTCAGCTCCTGTGTGCGAATTCTTTTTGAACCATCATCCATTTGCCTTGAAGAATGCAGTTAAGAAGTTGGACTTATCTTTTATATAAAAAAATACCATTAAAAAAAGGAAAAAATTAATTCACTTCTTAATGGAGATTACTAAGAGTTATTGTCACACTAGCAGTGTAAATTATATCGGTTGTTTTGAAAAAAATCTAGATGCATATGTTTAGACAATTCTCAGTTTATGAAGACTGTCCAAAATATGGGTTGATTAAGAGGGACAAATGGACATTGAGGTTGATTAAGAGGGACATTGGATGTTAGTGGAAAGACTGAAAGATTGGGCAAAGAAATAGCAGTGTTGGTCAGTACCTTGATTTATATTTGCTATTCTACATAAACTACTCATAATACAAACTGAAATGAGTACATTGGATACAGATTTTACAAATGTCAGGGAATGTGTTTCAAGGATGGATCTTCAGATGGAATTCTGATGGATGGGTTAGTCTGGACAGACACAAAAAGTCCATGATCGAACATGTGCTAACCATGGTTTCAGGCTCATAAAATGCTGGTGAATTTAACCTGTGAATACCTAAGTAATCATACTTAAGTTAAGATACTTAAGTTACCGGTCTCAAGAATTCTGTTCTCTCATTTCTGGAAATTTCAAAGACCCTTACCCCTTCGGATCGCAAAGGACCTGTAAGGTGGTCTAATCTGAGATCATAAACAATACTGGTACAGAGTTTGAGATCCTTCCGGTGTGCAACAATATGCGGTGTTTTCTGTGACTGATAAATGTATACTGATAAATGTTTTGTGGGTTGTGCTCTGTTTAAATGTTCTGGTAACTGATGTGCAAACTCAGGTTATGGTCACTTAGGAAAAGGTTCATTTAGTAAAATAAAAAATAGGCAGTTACTCTAAGCCGATGGCTTCTTTTATATTCATGGATAGAGATATCATAATTCTTCCTATTTGTCTTAGAATAATGCTTTTTGGAAGAATCCTGGAGCTGCCTATATCTTTCTTTATTTCCTAGACAGAAAAATGATTAACGTCAGCAAATAGCTCTCCCGATGCTGTTGGCATACAGTGAGAGAGCAAATTGCAGAACATTATTTCATTTCATGTAACTTCACATTTTTATTTGTGTTCGTTAAGTTGTCAAATGGTTTTGAAAGGCTCATTTTGTTTTTCAGTAAGAAAAAGATGCCTACCCTTGCTAAAATTATGGTAAAACTCAGATTAAATGCTTGAAAAAGGTTATTAATCTTAACATTTTCTTTACAGAGACATGAATATTTCCATCTTATTTTATTTTCAGAAAGTACGATACTTTCATGTTACTTTTCTAATTTGCATTTTTAGGTAAAGCTCTCGAGTCAGTGAATAAGTTTTTAGATGTGTAGCTGAGGTTTGGATCAGCACAGTACTATTGTATACAACATTAATGAACTAATAAGTGTTTTTAAAATTAAATACTTTCTTGTCAAAAAAAAGAATTGCATTATATTATAGGCACATATATATAGGATTATATAGGTATTTCAAAAACATATTACACAAATACAGACATTTTTTATCCATACCAAATGTTGAGATTTATACAGTGCAAAATCTGTGATATTGATTCAGTATACTGTTGTATTTTAAATACTTAAGATAAAGTTTTTAATTTCTTTCATACTTTTTTTTTCCTTTTTAGCTTCCCCATGGGTAGATAAAAGTCGAACCCCAAACAAAATAGATCTGTATGATGTTCGCAGACGACCATGGTAAGCTTGCTTTAAAGGACTGATGTATATACTTCACTTACTTACTTTCTAGATATGACTGTAAAGACAGTTTTTTCTGATTATTTATATCTAATAGTTCTTACTTTTAGATATTGCTATTTTCTTTTTATAAAATCAGTTAATTCTTCTGAATAAACAATTTTCAAATCATACTATTTGTTATGCCATATCCACTAGAGTGCATTGTACTGTTGCATTACATGGACCTTTTCATAGGAGGATAACTATCAAATAGGTATAAGGCAGTTAAAAACTTTGATTTTGTGCAAAATCAAATGTAATTCAGATTATTAGATTGAACCATTCTTTCAGACTTTTGCAAGTGTTTACAAATATGTCTCAGTGATTTAGACTACCAAAAAAGTCACTAGACTGGTAAAAGACAGAGAACAGTGGGATTGTTTCTTGTGATTTTTTTCTGTAAGCCTCTCAAAGCAGAATGCATATTGATACTTGGATTCATACTAGTTGAATATATTGTTTCAAAGGACAAAGCATTTTTCCCTAAGATGGGCTGATGTAATAATTTATCTGTCATCAAGATCTTTAGTTGTGAAATAGCATTCATGTTTTTTGGTTATCGACATCTGAAAATAGTGAATTTTGATCAGTGTATCCTACTTTCAGGCTTTCCTAATGCAGTTTGGACTTGGGTTTACTTAGAAGACACAGCAAGAGAGAAAATTATAGCACATGGTTTTCTACTAGCTACAACAGGAGGATTTTGTTGGTTCAGCTAGATTTAGTTTAGAGATCACAGAGTGTCTTCCATCACACACAACAAATGTGTTTTCAAATTTGTGTCATTCGTACCCTTTATTTATTTCAGGTATATCCAAGGAGCTGCATCTCCCAAAGACATGCTTATTTTAGTTGATGCGTAAGTGTTTAATGTCTGGATATTGGCATTAGAGTATATAAAAGTACTTAGATATATTGAACAAATCTGTATGCTGAAAAAGGGAGAGGATTAAGAAGTTGTTATATGCAAGGATCAAAAATCTTGGTATGAACAAAATAAATACACAGGAAAAAAAAGTTCCAAAAAGCACAAACCAAACCTGAAAGTTATTTAAACTGGACACAAGGAAGTGGTTTTTAATCACTTTAATATTATTCTGCTTTCAGCTTCTTAATTACTGAAGTAATCAGCTGAAAATTTCTCATGTGCATGGCAACATTTGTTGTAAAATACAAACCGAAAAACAAATGACTTAAAGCATTACAGTAGATTTAATCATGATTTCTAGAGCCTCAAAGATAAGAATGTATGCAGACTTCGCATGTTTTACTGTACATATTTAAAAATTGCCAAGTTTGATTACTATAAAACATTAATAGAAGGTGAGCAAAGAAATTCATAAAAACTCTCTCTTTGCCTTGGCAAGGCTTCCTTTGTTTAGCTAACATTGAGGGACTAAAGGAAGCATTGAACCTGATGTGTCAAACATTGCTTTATGCTGAAAAAATTCTCGGTAAGAGAATTTGCATTTAATACGTTTAAATGTGGTGAAGTGCTTTCATATCAGCAGTGAGTTTTATCAACATTTGTTATTTTTGCACTTCAGCTTAGGTTTTGCCTTGAATCAAACAAGCTGTCATTTGGGTATCTGAAAATCTAAAGCTGTAAATCTATGTGTAGGAGTATAAAATGTTTAGGTAATGCATTGGCTGAAGGTGGTAAACTCTCAGATTTCTTGAAATGAAAATGAGGAAATGATGTACCGTTATGACATCATCTGAGCCACAGGACTAGGGCTTTGAATGCCAGTTTTAGACTTAATTTTTTATTATAATAATGTAATAACACTAATGTTGAGTTGGAGAATTCAGGAGGATAATTGACAATTTTAGTGTGAAAGTTGGCGAGAGTGCTTTCTTTGTACGTTTTAAATAAAATTTGTTAAATTCAACTTTTCTATTATCTTCTGGATTTCTGTTAGGAGTGGGAGTGTCAGTGGATTGACGCTGAAGCTGATCCGCACCTCAGTCATTGAGATGTTAGAGACCCTGTCTGACGATGACTTTGTGAATGTAGTTTCAGTGAGTATCTGTTCTTTCCACAAAATTTGCATTGTCAACAAAGCCATAAGCAAACTATTTTTAATGCCAGATAAGACATACCTGAATATTAAGCTGCTAAGAAACTTAAAATATATTGCAAAATACCACATTTGACTTACTGTTTTCTTGTAAAGTATAATGAAAGTCCTAGATTTGTTGCTATTATACATTTGAGTGAAGGGCTCATTAGCTATATGAGGTAAAGCAAAAGTCATTTAAACAAACTTCTCTGTAACCAAATTCTCCTTTCCAATATATTATTCTTGTCTGTGTAGCTCATCTTCTATTTGATTGGTATATGCAAATTCTCTTGCAATAGTTGGTGATTCCCAGGTTTTATCTTGTGGTATGAGATAAAATGATACAGAGAAGGTAGGGGGAAGTTCCTTCTTCCAAACAACAGACATTTGGGTTGCTTGTGTTAATTGGTGCATGATGACAGAAGACATACAGCCATACATCTGACCTGCCAAAGAGGTGCTCCTGAGAAGTTCTACAGTTAGCAATTTGAAGGGTAGCAAAGCAATTTTTTCCCATAATAAGTAACATAATAGAGGGGAGAATCCATGAAGGAACTTAAAAATGCACGTAATTTATGCATACAGAGCCAGCATATATGATGTGGAGGTCAGAGCGTTATTAGGAGGGTAGGACTGTAAGGATTGCCAAATGAAGGAGAAGCTGGCTTTTTCGGGGCTGGTTTTTCAGCAGCTGAGATCTTTCAGAACGTGGTCTGAAGCTTTAGTACTACATGTAATTTGTACACTTCAAACTTGACTACCAGACTTGAAACTTCTGTTTCTATATAACAGAGTTTTTAAATAGTCCTTTAAAATACTTTTAGGGGTTTTTTTTTTAATGGCATTTTGGTCTTTCTCGTACTTGCCTGGAATTTAAAGTGCAAATTCCTGGTTTTCAAGAAAGCTGAAGGCAAAATAAAATAGATTTGGGGAGGGGGAAGATGGTAGGAGGAACTTTCAGTTTTCAGGCTGATACCTTGGATGTCATGCTCTAGCTTTGGGCAAGGCTTTTTTGGTTTTTTTATTAAACTGTTGAACTGTAGAGCATTGATTCTAAGGATTTAGGATGGGAGCATTGACGTACTCATAATGACAAGAGACAGCCTGCGCGGTGAGTAACTCTGGAATGATTTTGGAGGCAATTTTCAACTTCCACAGATGTGTTGGAGCCAGCCTGCAGGGAGAAAGACCTGAAATATCACTATCAGAAATCTCTTTGAACACCACTTATTGCTTCACCGTTTGCTGTCAGTCTAGCTAGACCTTTCTCCAAATAGTAGAGAGAAGCTTTGATTCACAATGGCGTTTCCTTTGTTTAAGTTTTTAATAGTGGATTAGACTGTTTTCTTTAGTCTAAATTGCAGTGAAAAAAAAGGAAACTAATTTTTTAATTATTATTATTAAAGGAAATAAGCTTTTCTGTAATGACATGAGAGAGATGAAATCTTGTTAGGTTCACTGGTTTAAAAAGAAAGATTCTAATCCTAAACTGCTGGAAATTGACTACTGCGTTCAGTGGAGCTGTGCCAGTTTTTGCCGTTGGAAGATCTGGACCCCCACTACCTCTTGATTTACACAGCTTTCCAAACTCTTTCCTTCATTTACTCCCAGCTGACCAGAAACAGTGTATCTTAATGCTAAGCCTTCCTTAGGCTTAGGGTATTTTATCAGCTAAGGTTCAGTGTTATTCTAGCGAGGCCCCAAGGTTGGGATTTGTGTCGAAAAAGGACTAGAAATCTTTGAATATTTTCTACAGTACATTTTCCCAGTGGTTTGTAACTTACGATGCGTAAGGACCTTTCTTCTCTGAATGAACTTTGGAGGCACACATCAGATATTTGACTGCAGAACCGAAGAGGACTTTTTGGTCATGCTGCGTTCATCCTGAGAAGAAGGCAACACTCAGAAGTATATCTAATAGAACACAGCATCTCTAAATCTTGTATAAAGTGCTATTTGGTGTTGTGCACTTATCATTTAAAAGCCCATATTAGATCATTTCAGTATTGCAACTACTTATGTATAAGCTATGTTTTCATGTGTTCAGATGACTTGGAATCATGGGAGACACTGTGTTCTGACATTTTATTTCTCTACTGGAAGGGGAATCATATGCTATAGATAGGAAACAAATGGTTGTGCTACTACGAGGCATTCTTTAAGTGAGAGAAGTGAGAAGACTTGGGAAGGGAGAGCCACCCTGCAGGAAGACCTGGATAGGCTGGAAGAGTAGGCTAACAAGAACCTTTTGAAGTTCAACAAGGACAAGTGTAAGGTCTTGCACCTGGGAAAACATAATCCAGGACTGCAGCACAGGCTGGGATCTACCCAACTGGGGAGCAGCTCTGTGGAAAGGGACCTGGGGGTCCTGGTGGAGAACAAGCTCAATATGAGTGAACAGTGTGCTGCTGCGGCAAAGCAAGCCAACAGGTTGCTGGGTTGCATCAACAAGGGCATCACCAGCAGAGATAAAGAAGTCATTGTCCCACTCTACTCAGGACTTGGCAGGCCACACCTGGAATACTGTGTTCAGTTTTGGTCCCTGCTATTCAAAAAAGATGTGGACAGGCTGGAGAGGGTCCAGAGAAGGGCCACAAAGATGATCAAAAGACTAGGAAGCCTGCAATATAAGGAAAGGCTGAGAGAACTGGGTTTGTTCAGCCTTGAGAAAAGAAGGCTTAGGGGACACCTTATCACCATGTTCCAGTATTTAAAGGATGGCTACAAAGAAGATGGAGACTCCCTTTTTACTAGGAGTCACATGGAAAAGATAAGGGGTAATGGGTACAAGATAATCCTGGGGAGATTCCGATTAGACACAAGAGGAAAATTTTTCACAATGACAACAATCAGCCATTGGAATAATGTCCCCAGGGAAGTGGTGGATTCCCCAGCACTGGACACGTTTAAGATTTGGCTGGACAGGGTGCTGGGCCATCTTGTCTAGAACGTGCTTTTGCCAACAAAGGTTGGCCCAGGTGATCCTTGAGGTCCCTTTCAACCTGGTATTCTATGATTCTATGAATCTATGATTCTATGAGAGAAGTGAACACAGAAGTTTGGTCTTTTTTTTTAGGATTTTTCCCTTTTTTTTTAAGTTTGCTCAGTTTTTCCACAGTCCAACCAAAGCCTCAAACAGAGGTGACACTGCTTAAGAAGGTGATATATTACCACACTAAGCATTATTTGTTCTTAAGATTATTCACAAAAGCATGTACAGAAGCCTAACTTTTATAAAGCACTCATCCACTGCAAAGTTGGTATTAGTTGCTGTGCTGTTTTCATATATGTTGCTTTATTTTTATGATTGATTTAGATATCTTGACACTTGAAATAAAACATAAGATATTAGAACAGTCATTATTTTGAACATTCTGTTAAATACTTGAAAATGAGATACATGACTTTCATTTAGGAGGATTTCTTAGGTCTGAGATCTCATCTTTATTCAAATATTTAATTCTTCATTTTACTACTTAGTTTTGTCCCACTTATTTTTCCTTTTATACCTGTGGTGAAAAGCTTGATGATTTATCAGGTTTATGTACTGTGTTAAAAGGCAGATGATTCATTAATTCTTGTCTAATTTTAAAATAATCTCTTTTTTCTTTTTTCTAAATGATCTGAGGGTCATAGGGAGATATGATGATACACAAAAGATCATCCGGTCACAAGTAGTGTTCCCCAGGGCTCAGTATTGGGGCCAGTTCTGTTTAATACCTTTATCAATGATCTGGATGAGGGGATTGAGTGCACCCTCAGTAAGTCTGCAGAGGACCCCAAGTTGGGCGGGAATGTTGATCTGCTTGAGGGTAGGAAGGCTCTGCAGAGGGATCTGGACAGGCTGGATTGATGGGCCGAGGTCAACTGTATGAGGTTTAACAAGGCCAAGCGCCGGGTCCTGCACTTTGGTCACAACAACCCTGTGCAATGCTACAAGCTTGGGGAAGAGTGGCTGGAAAGCTGCCTGGTGGAAAAGGACCTGGGGGTGTTGGTCAACAGCCAACTGAACATGAGCCGGCAGTGTGCCCAGGTGGCCAAGAAAGCCAACAGAATCCTGGCTTGTACCAGAAATAGTGTGGCCAGCAGGACTAAGGAAGTGATTGTCCCCCTGTACTCGGCACTGGTGAGGCCGCACCTCAAATACTGTGTTCAGGTTTGGGCCCCTCACTACAAGAAAGACTTTGAGGTGCTGGAGCTTGTCCAAAGAAGGGCAACAAAGCTGGTGAAGGGTCTGGAGAACAAGTCTTATGAGAAGCGGCTGAGGGAACTGGTGTTTAGTCTGGAGAAAAGGAGGGTGAGGGGAGACCTTATCGCTTTCTACAACTACCTGAAAGTGGGTTGTAGCGAGGTGGGTGTTGGTCTCTTCTCCCAAGTAACAAGCGGTAGGACGAGAGGAAGCTGGCTCAAGTTGTGCCAGGGGAGGTTTAGGTTGGATCTTAGGAAAAATTTTTTCACCGGAAGGGTTGTCAATCATTGGAAGAGGCTGCCCAGGGAAGTGGTTGAGTCACCATCCCTGGAGGTATTTAAAAGACATGTAGCTGTGGTGCTTAGGGACATGGTTTAGTGGTGGACTTGGCAGTGTTAGGTTTACAGTTGGACTTGATGATCTTAAAGGTCTTTTCCAACCTAAATGATTCTATGATTCTATGATCATTATTCTTCACAGAATATTCCATAACAAAGAAGGCATGTCTAAATCAAGTCCAACTCCAGTGCTTTCTTAATAAATCCAAATCCCAAAATATCAACTTAAACATTTTATTCTAGGTGAAAGAAATGTAGGTTTATTCAGTACATTCCATGTTATTGCTTAAGGACATTTTCTGTTGAAGCATCCTGGAATTAGACATCATTGGCTAATTAAAAAGTCCAAAAAGCTAAGTGAAAATTTTCAGTTAATACAGTATTATTGTAATAATACATATGTATTATTGTAATAATACATAATAGCAGATGGATATGTGAACACTAGCTATAACTGGAAGTTAGCTACAATTTTTCTTTCCCTCCTGGATCTTTTGGCCAAGAAAGCAACAGTTGTTTTATGGCTTGTTAGCTTTAATAACCATAGAGTGTTTAGTAACAAGGTTTTGAGTTAGCTAGAGAGCTGTTTTACCACTAACCTCTGCCAAGATGTTGTCCCACAAAACCCATATGTATGATGATTCATGCCCACAACTGAGAGACACGGATTTAAGCTCATGCCAATCACTTCCAGAAAGTGACAGGATGATTTAATCAACCGTGCCTGGTATATGGAGAAATCCTAGGGAACAAAAAGCTTAAAAGTAGATGTGTTAAAATACATTAGTTCTAGTGATTTAATATTGTTCTTGCATTTATTTCCTGTGAAAAGAGGTTGAACGAACTATTAAGTCATGTAAGGACTGCCAGGGGTTAATATGTCATGATTTCCTCTGGGATTTGCATTTTTCTTATCTGAAGTGTTGTGCTTTGTTGCAGGAAGAAAACCTGGTGTTTGAAAGAGCTTAAATGTATGAGTAATACAGCTGTTTTCCCACTAATCCGGTTATATGCTTTGATAGCAGTAAGTGGTAGATGATAGGGGCAGCAATTCCATCCCAGCACGCTATGATTTAGCGACTTGGTTTCAAATGTTGACACAGAGAGTGTAATTTGCTCATGATTGTGGGTAGGCTGCAGTTTGCAGGAGAAATGTATTTCAACTTCAAATCTGTAGGGGTGGGGAAAACCACACAAAGGAAAAACCTACCTTACAGCAAACAGACATGTTAAAGGTCAGGAGCTGTAGGACTGTTTAAAATCACTTAGCCTTTGTAAAAGTCCAAACTAGTATTTACTGTTTAGGAACTAGAAATTAAATGTTATGAGCATACTAGGGATAACAGAATCTTGTTCTGTGAAAATTCAAAGCTCATCTACTCTTAAGCAGTTCTGCACATGGACTGAAGTCAGAGGACAGGAGATTTCTGGATGAATTGATTTAAAAGAAAAAACTATGCACCCAGCCTATGAAATTACTGTTGAGGATAAAGGCAATCTGTGGAAGATACACCCCTTTTTCCACTGATTTTTAATAGCAGCTTATCAGGTAATTCCCACAGCTCAGTGCTTGCCAACCTGTTTATTTTGCCCCCCTTACTCCCAAGTTGATACAAGCTTTACACCTTCCTAATTAAAATATTTATTACATGATAAGGGGGTGGGAGAGTTTAATAAAGAGCTTTTCAATTTATCAAAGGACTTTTTCTGCTGTATGTTCCTTCCTGCATTCCGCAGTTCACATTGCACCTATATTCTCTTAGATACAGGAAAATATCCCTTTCTTCTGGGAAATACTTTCTTAAGCTTGTTTAAAAACTTAACAGACATGACATGGGTGGAAACCTTAGCCTGAAGTCCTATTGAAGGGAGGAGGATGCTAGATTTTGCAACCAGGTAACCTGTCGTGCTTATGTTTTCTTTGTTAGACATTTTAGATTCGTATGAGTGTACTTCTGTTTAACTGGCAAAAACTTCCACAAATTTCTTTAAAATGCAGTTCCCCTTATTACTTCCATTTAAAGTGTTTTTAGAGAACCTTAGATTAAATTACATACTCAGATAGACTAAGACATATTTTCTTCCTGTGTTTTTTTGAGTCTTGACTGAGAAGAGTTCAGTGGTGGTTAGTTTTTCTAAATAACACCAGTATTTGAGGAAGTCATAAAACATGATAATGATAGCAGTGTGAGATACTGGCACAGAAATAGTTTTATGGGTGGATCTAGAAGAGGAGATGAAAAGGACTCCTGTATGAAGGGACTTGCCAGCAGACTTGCTAATGTACTTCAATCCTTACTTCCCCATTCTCCATAATGGACAATACTAAGGAGAAAATATAAAGATGCTTGCCATCTTTCTCATTATTTGGCAAATTAAAAAAAGATAGAGAATCAGGTTCCCACTGTAGGTCTGTATAAGCATCTCTCTTACTGATTTAATCCTGGAGCATTTCAGATAACGAATCACAGTATCTTCTATTAAGTATACAGTCTCCTCAGCACCATAGCTGTGTGAGGCAGTAAACAAATATATATTATCCCTTTTTTGGGGTGTTTGTTGGTTTTTTTTTTTTTTGCTGTAGTCAATGAAAAGCGATATAAAGGCATGTTTAGAGCTGAGTGTTGAGCTTTGTGATTCTCTTAACCACAATCCATCTAATTGTAGCATGACCTTGCAGTTTTTCTTAATTGAATGGCTCATTTTCAAGACGAGGGGGAACAATGATAGCTGCAGAGAAACACATCTTCATAGGAGTGTTCCTTAATGGAAAATCATTACTATTCCTTAATGGAAGGTCATTATCTTACACCTTCCCTGTTCAGGGACCAAGTGAATTGTTGTATGTATTTTCATAGAGGTATGTTTAGTAAGCCCTATGGGTGCTGGGTTGAACAAAGCTTGAAGAAGTAATGATAAAAATCTAGTATTCAATTTCTGCATTACTAAAAATTGCAGGTAGAGCTAGGCTATGCATCTATCGAAATATATATATGGGAAATATGTCTAGTGGACGTTTAGCAAATGTAAAGAAGATGACTATTCTGCAAATAACAATGGAGAAAATTTTGGAGCTATGGAAACCCAGCAATTGTTAAAAAGTTAGAAAGAATTTTCTTTTTTAACGGATTAATGAGAGTAGGAGTAGAAGCAAGAAATGCAGTAGTATAAACAACATCATAAAATCTGTGTGTGCCTGCAGAATTACAGTTTCATTTTGCTGCTTCTCTAAAGACAAAGTCAGGAAAGGAGTGAATGATGCTATGTTGAAGTATTTGAGGTGGGGCTGGAGTTGACAAGAAGACGAGGATATGATGCTGAGGAAAGCAAATTATACAATTTGTATCAAGAAAAAGAAAAAGTGAAGGACCACTAGGAGTCAACCTTCTTGTCACCTTCATCTGACATGATGAGCTAGAAATGTTTGAACAGCTTCAGTGACATGGCTAGAGACAAATTTCCGGCTAAACAGTATATGGATGGATGGTTAAGTTTCTCTCCTGGGAGGCAAACGATGAGTATTTGATCTCAGATTTTGGCTGTATGTCTCCTTTGTTCTGGCTGCATACTGTTTCATAAATGTGGATCGTATCACTACTTTAACACAAAAGGGATTGGCTCAGATTTTACAAAAAAAGATTGTAGGTGTCTTCTCTCAGGACTGAAAGTGGTTTATGGTTGATTCCTTGGTTCTTGAAAGCATCTTCTCACAGTCCTGAGTGAGTCATCTGAGAAGCTGGATTTCAGACATACTCTCAAACTCACAGAATTTGACCTTTTTTTGGCTCTTCTGGAGTTCATAAATAAATAGGCTGATAACTGATTTGATCACAGCTGAGAAGCGCTGTCGCTGGGGAAAACTCTTGTGTCCATAGACTCTCAAAACTGTCAGATAAAAGCACTGCAAGAATCACTAGTGGAAGCCCAATAAATGTGAATGGCACCTAAATAGTTAATATGCCTCAACAAATTCCAAGGAAAGATTCTTGTTGTCTTCATATCAATATTTAATGCTTTCCTGGAAGATGCACTTTAAGCAAACATGTACCACTGAACATAATTATTAAGGTCTATTACAGAAGTAACCAAGGGAATTTTAAGGACCAGTGATATGTGGGTGGTGAGACAGTATGCAAGAGGTCAGATTAGATTATCTTGTTGCCCTTTTTAGCCTTAAATCAGGAATACATAAAGGTTTTGTTTGATTGGTTGGTTGATTGGTGGGGTTTTTTTTCTTTTGTCCTGCAGACTTAAATGTTTATCCCAAGTAGCTGTTCATCATCCACCTTACTTACTAATGGACTGGAAAGTACTTCATCATCCTTGTGTGATATAAATACTTTAGACTTCATCTTTGTAAATAGGGAATATTTACCAAGTACTTTTTTCTTTTCTCTGTATACTTAAGAGTTTAGCCATATCTATCTAGCAACAGATGTGTTCGCTAGTTAGGCTTTCTCTTATTCCTAGTGTACTTAAAAGTTCCTTGTTATCTTCAGTTTAACCAGCCCTACAATATCGTCTGTGCAACAAGACAGAACAGCAAATACTTGTATAGAACAGACATATACAGAATAGTCCATGATAAAGAGGTGAAAATCAAGTGTTACTTTGCTGTCCTAGTGATAATACTCCCTGTGGTACTTGCTTACAATTTTTTTTTTTAATATCTGGGTTAAAATAATATGCCAGTATGTAAAACCAATATAACACAAAACCCATGGTGATGTTAGTGCAGGGTCAAGTCTTCTCTCTCTGAGAATTACAATAGCCAACCTCCCTGTCATCTCACCCTCAGAGCCACACACACATGAGTTTAACCTCTAGACCCCCAGGGCCAGCACCTGGCACTCACTCCAGGTGTTGGTACCGTGGACTGAGTGGCTGACACGCCAGAAGGCTGCACTGCCATCCAGCGAGACTTGGACAGGCTGGAGAGCTGGGCTGAGGGGAACTGAATGAAATTCAACAAGAGCAAGTGTAAGGTCCTGCACCTGGGGAGGAACAACCCCATGCACCAGTACAGGTTGGGGGTGACCTGCTGGAAAGTAGCTTAGAAAGACCTGGGAGTGCTGGTGGACAGCAAGTTGGTCATGAGCCAGCACTGTGCCCTTGTGGCCAAGAAGGCCAACGAGATCCTGGCGTGCATCAGAAGGAGTGTGGCCAGCAGGTCGAGGGAGGTTATCCTCCCCCTCTACTCCGCCCTGGTGAAGCCACATCAGGAGTACTGTGTCTGGTTCTGGGCCCCCCAGTTCAAGAAGGACAGGGAACTGCTGGAGCAAGCCCAGCGGAGAGCCACAAAGATGATCAGGGGACTGGAGCACCTCTCTTATGAGGAAAGGATGAGAGACCTGGTTTTGTTCAGCCTGGAGAAGAGAAGACTGCAGGGGGATCTTATCACTGCTTATAAATATCTGAAGGTGGGTGTCAAGAGGATGGGGCCAGACTCTTCTCAGTGGTGCCCAACGACAGGACAGGGGGCAATGGGCACAAATGGGAACACAGGGAGTTCCACCTGAACATGAGGAAAAATTTCTTCACTGTGAGGGTGACAGAGCACTGGAACAGGCTGCCCAGAGAGGTTGTGGAATCTCCTTCTCTGGAAATATTCAAAACCCGCCTGGACGCAGTCCTGTGCACCCTGCTCTAGGTGAACCTGCTCAAGCAGGGGTGTTGGACAAGATGATCTTCAGAGGTCCCTTCCAACTCCAATCATTCTGTGACTCTGTGATTTTGTGACGCATGGGTCCCTGTGACCCACAGTCCCACTCCAGTTGCTGACACTTGAAGTCCACTTTAGTCTCTCTAGCTGCTGCAACGTGGACACACAGGCCCTGTGACCCGTGTTCTGACTCCGGTTGCTGCACTCACAGACACACATGCAGAATAGAGAGTCCCTCACCTAGGAAAAGAAGTAGAAATGGAGTTTAATAAGAAGGCAGGACAGACTTCACTGATGAGGTGCAGGATATGGCCAGACAAGCATACTGACCAGCAAACTATTTACATAGGACCAACAATTTTTCCCCATACCCCTCTATTTTCCCACACTTTTTTGTCCCCAAATCACCTAGATCCATCGCTTTCCTCACCCTGGTTCCTCCGTAAAATATTCCATAGTAAGTCCTGTGCAGTCCTGAAATGCTCTTCCCCTGCATCCCGTAATGTCTCCCATACAACCTCCCTGAGTCCAAAAGAGGGGTTATTGTATTGTAAATTATTGCCTAGGCCCTAATTATAGGTAGTGGATGAAAATGAAAAACACCTCCAGAAGACAAGTGATCCTGACTATCTTGAGGACAAATTACAGCCAGGAGGTGCTTGTCTGTCTGCACTGGCTGTAGGGAGAGCCTGGCTCACACTCTTGGACTGGACTCCCAATTAAAAGATCACTGAAATGAGATGAGCTGAATCATACTATCTCTGCTGAGGTGAGAATGAAGAAGGCAGTCAGTGGGAGTAAAAGCAACGGGCACTTCTGGGTTTTTTACACTTTTTTTTTTCTTCTTGTGTGTTACTGTTTGCTTTAACATATCAGCTAAGTTTTTACTGTTGTACTATTAACTGTAACTTTAGTTTGCTGTGGAAGGAAAATGTTCAAAAGGTGTGTAAGAGAGAAAAAAGAAATGGAAAGAGGTGGAAAAGGAATACGGCAAATCTTAAAACAAGATCTGTTTCATTTTAGATCTGTCACAAAGTGTTAATTCTAGGGAATAGAGTACTTGAGTGCATGAAGAGCCAAAGGGAATGGAAATTAGCAGCTGAAATTCTACATTAGGATGTCAGGAGCAGGGATGTTGCTGGAAACTGTACATTTATTACTGTACAGTACATCTGACAATTCCAGATGGCTAGAAAAGTCACCTCCATTCCCACTTTGAGGGATTGCTTTGGGCATCAATACAGATTTTTATCGTCTCCTCTTATAGTTGTCAAATGTAAGGAAGTCAGACTTCTAACAGCGCATGGCATGGGCTTGTGCGATTTCCAGAATAAATCCTACCTCTCTAGTATATTAGTAGTATTTAAAATGAGTAGCTCGGTAGTATGGTAGTAGTTAAAATGAGTAGCTTAGTAGTATAGAAAATGAGGTTATAGCTCTACCTCATGGTTCCACTGGTTAATAAATCTGTTGGCTATTTCCAGTTTCTTGATTTTTAGTAAAGCACCAGTCTTACTAAAGAGATCCCTGCTTCATCAGACATGTCATCGATCCTGTGAGTTTTTATGGCACGTCAAATGCTGGACCAAAAGTGCATTTCTGAGTCAGCTTTCCAACTAGGAGACAATTATGAGGGGGTGTTGTGACAGTACAATTAAAAGTTTGTGGCAGGTGAATGGTCTCTCGAACAATGAACTCCTTCCTTACCAGTTCTGAAGAGGCTGGGCTGGCTGGCTTTAATGATTCTTCTGGGAAAAGATGACTCACCATGTTAATGAAAAAAGAAGAAAATGCAGGCTGACCATAAGGTTTGGGACAGGATGGGGGCTATTTGTTCTAAGGTCCCTCTTTTTTTAATATATTTTCTGTAAAAGTCATCCTTTTGGTAGGTGAAAATTTTAAGACATATGTGGCAAGATGTCAGTTTGGTGTGAATCTAAAGGAACTCTTAACTTAGGCAAAGCATGAACAAAATACTCATCGACTTCTCAAGTCTCACGCTTTCAAGACTCATGCTTTTCCCTCCTGTCTCATGCTTCTCTGCCTTAGCAGCAGCATCTCACACATCAGCAGTGTGCTGCCGCAGCCTCCTTACTGCTTGTGAACTCCAGGCACCATGCGCAGCCGGGCACGTTGCTGTGCCCTGCAAGGGTGACAGGCACATTTAAGTCAAGCTGTGAGAATATGGAAGTGATATTGTAGCACTCTGCCATCCCCCAGTTATGTGGCCTGATGCTGAAACATATGTCTATCTTGTAATTTGGTGCACTGATTAAACATTCATCTTGCTTTTGATGTCCTGAGTAGCAACCTCAGATCCAGTGAATTTATAGATTACGGTTGAATACTCAAACCTTTATCTCTGATGACCAGTGACAGGACATGAGGAAATGGAATAAAGCTGTGTCACAGGAAGTTCAGTTTGGACATTAGGAAAAGGTTTTTCACCAAGAGGGTGGTCAGTCACTGGAGCAGGATGCCCAGGGAAGTGGTCACAGCACCAAGCCTGTCAGAGTTCAAGGAATGTCTGGACGACACTTTTAGTCATATGGTTTAGTTTTAGGTAGTTCTGCAAGGAGCAGGGAGTTGGACTTGATGATCCTTATAGGTTCCTTCCAACTTGAGATATTCTATGATTCTATGATTCACCTTTTTGGGCAAGGGCGTTTCATGTTCTGAACAACTTGAATTTGACTGAATGAAGATTTCCCCAGTAAAGTGATAATAAAAAAGTCGACAAAATAATTTTCTAGAAAGTCTCTTCTTGTTACAGCTCTCTCCTAGAGTGTAGCAGTGCCATACAGTGCAGACTACAGGACTGCAGCACTACAGTAGTGCAGTAGTTGAGATCAGCCAGCTTTTTCTGGGAGATACTGAAGTTTACAGTACTGAAATTTTCAGTAGAAGTCAGAAACATATGATTTTAAGTAAATAATACATACTAACTTAGCCACAGCATCATGAAATGACCATAAATGAGTTCATCTTGCTAAACTAATTCATCTTTCAGCCTACACTGACATTTTTTGTTGTAACTCTGAGATTCGCAGTGCAGCATTGTACTTTATGGTCTGAACATTAATCCTTTTGTACTCAGTGGGAGCTTTGCATTGATTTATGTGCAGATAATCATGTTGGTTAGAAAGGTTAACAAAGCTAACTGAGAGAAGATTTTAGTCCAGTATTTGGTCCTTTCCCAAATATTTATCTCATATTATGCTACAATGTTTTTTCAGCAGATATTTTGTGATTTAACAGGTATATTGTTGTTGAACGCTGTTACCTGTGATCTGTCAAGAGTCCCTTCAGAAACTTAGTATTAAGCATTTTTGCACCTTATATATAGTCTGTCTATAATGCACACATATACATTTCACAATGAAAAAAAAAGTGATGCATTTTAAATTTCAAGAAATGCCAATAGTGTAAATTGACATATAGTCTTAATTTTATTGCTTCCTATACTTGCAGTACACTTTAAGAAATGCAGGAGTGCTCCTGCTGAGTAGTAGAATAACATTTAAACATTTTCTCTACAGTGTATATATAGGGTTGTACTATATACCTGAAGATTATCTCAATGCAAGTCATCGGATAGGAGAAAACAATTATTCTATAGCAAGATATGAATGCTGAACTTTAACACCACATATTATTTTTTGGCATGTCAAATTACGAACCTTTATTGCTTGAACTGCCTCAAATTTTCTGTATACTGAGATCTACATGGGAATAAAACTTGGCAAATTGCTTTCTTACTATTCTTTAAATGGGTTCTGATAAATATTTATAATATCTTCTCACTGCTGAAATATAGATTGTAACTGGCCTTATTCAAGATTCAGTTATTCTTGGGATTAACCCTAAAATCCTATTACCAAGCCTAAAGCAGCAGGAAAAAAAGGAAAAGAAATCAGCAAAGCTGGATTTAACTACGAGACGAAAGCCTGATGAAATCAGATCTATTTCACTATTGCTCATTTAATATGTATAGATACAACTGGGTCACCAAGCTGATTTAGCCATGAGGTAGAAGTAGCATAGCAACAAACCTCAGCAGATTGAAAGTCAGCAGCAGTAGTATCTGATTAGGTCTTCAGCAAGCTGACTATGTTTTTCTCAATTTTCAGTATTCCCGGAGTGATGTTTCTGATTTATTCAGCTGTCATGATCTTGGTATTTTAAATGTATAAGCTTTGTCTCTGTAGCAAGTTTAAGAATAGGAATTACTGCTTTGTTCAATTTTATATGATTTTCTATAAAAGAGAAACATTTCTGAATGTTTAAAAATACACAATTTACATACAGTTTAAGGCAAGGTCTCATTTAATGTCAGAAGTTTTGGAAGGGTAGTTTTTTAGGATTTTTTTCTGGGTTTTTGTTCGGGGTTTTTTTAGCTTAGAAGTGTAATTTCAGGAGATTCTGATTAAACATGCTGTGTTGAATCAGTAGATGTTAGTAAACTAACAGGGATGAGTGAAGAATAGGAATGCAGGTAAGGATGGTTGGGAAAATCTGAATTTTTACTTAGATCTGTTATTAAAAATATTCAATAAGAATGTTATAACTTTTACAGATTTTGGAGATGCAGAAAGACATTTATATAGGAGGTTGGTTGAGAAATGTTAACTTTTACAGCTTTTCCATTATGAGTATTGTAAACAGGGTTTGTAAAGCTGTTGGAAATTGAGATGGTTGTTTTGGCAATATGGATCCTTTGTATGGAAAATACAGATTTGCATCCCCCTGGAGCTACAATCTCTTGTGTTCAACGTGTGGAAATTTTTCTTTAAGGAGGAAGTTTGGATTTTAATATTCCTGCTTCTTCACTCATTTGGCACACAGAGTATCTAATTGTTTTAGTTGGAATGAGAAATTTATGCCATTCACAGAATGCGCCAACGACCTCCACCACAAATGTAAAATTTCCCAATTCAAGGTAACAGTTGTAAGCACAGTTCAACTTTTTTTGTTTTAGTGCCACCTAGTGACTAAAACCTGAAAAAGTTTTTTAAAGTTTAATTTATTGGTTTTGATTTGTTTATGCCGTCGCATTTTCCAGTAATGAGATGATTTACAAAAGATTTTGTGTTTTTCAGATTGAATTGTAGAGCTAGCGCTGCTTTCCTCATTTCTTTTCCTCAGAATTTGTATTCACATAAACTTATTGCTGTCTTTACTGAGAATTGTGGCATTCCTCGGTCGATTAGTGCTTTGTCCAGATCACATCTAATAAATGTTGACTGATGAAGCTTGCTTTCTTGATCATGTCATAAAAAAAATTAAGTATATACCTACACATAAACAGAATTATTTAAAAATATATGTACACATACGTATGAAGACATCAGATACAGCAGAAAAAATAGTTCTTGACTGTCAGAAATAGTAATAAGCACTTTCTGATCAAGATAAATGACTGCCCCAAGATATTACTCTATAGTTTGTTATAACGTTTCTTCTTATGCTGCTGTTTTCGATGCCTGTTTGTTTTGCTAGCATTACACATAATGTGAAGTCTAAGACAGTGCAATGAAGGGGATGCTTTGGGTCTCCTTTCATAAAAGAAGCAAAATTAATTGAAATGTTTTACTTGTGTTTAAATAACCACCTACACTTGCCAAAAGAATGATTGACATTGGATTTCAGATCTATATTCTTTATACCTCTCAGGAGATGGAGATATATATAGATACATAGAGAGGGGTAGATGGATATATAGCAGAGAATTTGAAACATTCATAGAATCATAGAATCATTAAGGTTGGAAAAGACCTCTAAGATCATCAAGTCCAACTGTCAACTAACACCACCATGTTAGGCCCTGGAGTGCCACGTCTACACCTTTTTTGAATGCCTTCAGGGTTGACGACTCCACCACCTCCCTGGGCAGCCTGTTCCAATGCTTAACCACTCTTTCGGTAAAGAAATTCTTCCTGATGTCCAATCTAAACCTCCCCTGACACAACTTGAGGCCATTAGAAGGAGATCAGGTTGGTCAGGCAGGACCTGCCTTTCATGAAGCCATGCTGACTGGGCCTGATCCCCAGGTTGTCCTGCACCTGCCCAGTGAGCGCACTCAGGATGAGCCGCTCCATGATCTTCCCCGGCACCGAGGTCAGGCTGACTGGCCTGTAGTTCCCCGGATCCTCCTTCCGGCCCTTCTTGTAGATGGGCGTCACATTTGCTAACTTCCAGTCATCCGGGACCTCCCCGGTTGACCAGGACTGCTGATAAAGGATGGAGAGTGGCTTGGCAAGCTGCCCCGCCAGCTCCCTCAGCACTCTCGGGTGGATCCCATCCAGCCCCATAAATTCTTCAATTTATACATTGCCTGTAAAATCAGAGATTTTTCTCTCACAGTGCTGTAGTCTTCAGAATGAATCACATTATCCGTGTGCACCTGTTGAAGAAGTTTAAGTGATAAGCTGTTTATGTGAATTCATGCTTTAAGAATTTGTGCCCTATTTAACCTTGTGGTTTAAATGGCATATAGCAAAATAACTAATATCAGGTTAAAGGGCAAATTTCAGGACTTGGAGTTGGTTGCACAAAGGAAAGAGGAAAAGCATATTCTGGTGCTCTAGTAGTGGGGAAGTGAGATTAAAACTTCTGGCCATGTCTTTGCCTCAGATTTACTTGTTTTCTTCCCTGTTGCTTCACTTTTCTCACCAATAAAACGAGAACAGTTCTGAGATATTTCACAAGGAGTCTGAGACACTCAGTGATGGTTGAAAATGTCTGTGATGCTAAAGTGTGGATGTCCCTGGGAGTTATATGCTATGTGTTACTTGCTAAATCTTGTCAACTAGGGAGAGGTCAGCTGGTATCTGCAAAAGGCAGATTTTTCAAAAACTTTCGCAATAGATGAGCCAGTTTGTTCAGCAGGTAATAAATTGAACCGAATGCAGTTTTAGAAAAAAAAATTATACGTGTTTTTCTTCTCATCTATTTTGTTTGCTGTTTTTTTTCCCAGACTGCTTGATAGCTTTGATTTTCTACTCATCTGTCTCAAATATTTTCCAGTCCCTGTATATCCCGCTTCTGAATACTGATCCTTTCTTCATTTTGCAGCCTTTTTCCATGAGGGTTCTCCCACTCCCCCTGGCCTTCTGTTGTCCTACACTGTCCTCTTAACGAAAACACCTTTCTGTAGGGTCTCTTGTTATTCATTTTTTGATCTGCCATCATATCCACAGAGTGTTTAGAGTGGGAACATATCTAGAAAATAAATCAACATCTCTGTTTCACTTCCCTTGAATCCTCTAATATCCTGGTGCTGGGGTAGGAGTTTTAAGAATTTTAAAGAAGGGTGTTCTTAGTGAGAGCAGGTTGGGAATCTGGAAAAGAAGAGGGTTTTAGCAATGCAGAAGTAGCTATTCTGGAATCAGAAGAGGGTTTCAGAATGACAACCCCTTCTCTTGTCCATCCATTTAACTCTTGGGGCACTCTGGATTGCAGAGGTCCATGTGTCTGGAGGAGCCCATAGCTCAATGGAACTACCCAAGGGAGGGGAAAGGTCTCTAGCATTTAGATATTTCACTGCAATTCTGTATAATTTTCCACTGGTTTTGCAAGTTGATCCTACTGTGAATAGGAGGATAAAGACAAAGTCCTTGTAAGACTGTCAGATTAATATTTCTGTTTCTGACCTTCTCCAGAATGACAAGGTTCAAGCAAAATTAAACTCAGAACCCTCTGTTCAGAGTTTCATGTTGAGTTGAATTGATTAACTTCTCTTTCAAGTTATTGAGTTGCCCCATATATGGCCAAAGATTATATTGGTGGTTTGAGGTCAACTAGATGAAGTTCTCTAACACTCTCAGTGCCCCAGTAACAGACTTGGGTATTCCTGCCCAAACCTGTGAATAGGAGGTCTTCATTTCCTCAAACCTGAGGATTGTTCTGGGAGATCCCAAAGGCAGAGGCTGCAAAAAGATATAAATAAATCGGGTAGCGAGAAATAATCTGGTGAAAAATGCATCTAGATCCTATACCTTCCTATATAATTACAAGACAAATTTAATTATTTTTATACTTCATGATACTTTAAAATAAAAAGCTAAGGTTATCCTGTTTTCCATGATTTTCAAGTGTTTTGCTGCAAGCCCCTCTTATTTTAGCTGAGATAAGGAATAAGCTTTTTATATAGTTGAAAAAGTAGAAGCTGTCACTGGTAGTGGGTGGCTTTACATTTTAACAATTGAATGGTATGCCTCCAAATGTCATCTGTTGTTTTGTAAGTGACTCATTGAGCCCACAGCATCATACACATATTCCATTTATTTTCTTTTTACCACAATGGCATTTTTATGACATATGTTTATCTTCACTGCAATAATTAGGAGGAAATGACAGGCTGATAAATACCCAACTGACGTTTCATATAGATACATTGAGAGTATTTTATTCAATAAAGTATGAATTGTAATGACTTTAATTTTACATCTTTAATAGGACTTGATTTTATAAGAACATGGATTTTCTGAAGTGGTAACTGGTTTTTGAAATGTTGCATGTTCTTTCTTCCAGCCAGATATTAAGTGATGGAGTGTATTGTTAACTGGTTTTCACAAATCATCCAAACCTAAATAAGCATTATTATGGTTCTTAGGAGACAGGTAACGTGACCAGTAATTGTCATAGGCTTATTGCAGGTATTTTGGCTTTTGCTATCTTAACGTGTGAAAAATTATTAGTGCCACTATTGTATTATATTTCAGATAAGTGGAATTGAAAACTGGCTCAGTTTGGCTAATTCAAAGTTATGAATAGTCCTGGTATTTGTCACATGGCTGACTGGTTAAAGAGCAAAATTATTTTAGTGTTGTGTAGTGGGTATGACAAGCCAGTTTTAAGGGCAAACTGAAGGCTTTTACACTTGAAATCTTTCAGTTAGTTCAGTATTTTACTGGAGTTTAAATTAATTAAATGTAGGCCTGAATTTTTTTCCCCGCTTTGGATATTTTTATCAGTCACATTTCAACCTTCAGATTTCCCTTCACCTCCTAGCAAACAGGTAAATGTTAATTTTGGAGGATGGTTGTTCCATCTACTGATTTCTTTATCTAATCAAAAGCTTTTCTCATCTGCTTTGTTGACTGACGTTAACGTTAACGTTGACTGATGTATTTCAAAACAGCTGGCTCATGTATTTTCTTAATTAAATTACAGCATTTGCAGACTTTGGTTGATGTAACTCTCCGTTCTACAAATATGTTATTTCTATCCTTCATTTTACATCAGCATTTGTCAATCTATAGATGCAGATATTTTGACCTTAACCCTTTGTTCAGTTTACATCATGTGTAAGTACAGTACAGTTTACTGGTTAACTAACTGCTTAAACAGTTTGAGCCAGTATTCCCATCAATTTTTAAAATGTCATTTTTGTATCCGTAATTACCAATCCATATGCTAGATACCTGACCTTCATGGAAGTAATTATCCTGATACATTTGCAGGACTGCTAGCAAGCAATTTAGATTTGCAGTTTAATGTTAGTGGCATTTCAGGGAGAAATTTTCTCTTGTCACTAAATTTGCATTTGAACACTTAAACTGCTGTTTGCTATAGCCCAAGACAAGGCAAGACCATAAGATTGAATTTATGGCTACTTTTATATTAGCTCATTAAATAATTTGCATATCATGTCACTGATGAAGCAGAACAGTGTTTTCACTCTTCTTTTTCAAATGAAATTGGCTTGTGTAGAGCAGAGCTATCTACCAGATAGTGTTCTTCTACTTTCCAAGCACAAGATTTGTACTCTCATCCCATCTCACAATTAGAATTCATTCTCAGATCTTGTACTTTTAAAATTACTTTACTTGAGTAATTTTCCAGTCATGGATACAAAATCAGGTCAAGGCAAGCTGAAATAATTCCACAGCACAATGTTTTCACTCCCACATGGTTAATGTACTTAATAATCATTGGATGATTTATTGGTTACTTCTGTAAGAAACTTCTATAAGAAACGCCATTGAGTGTGTTGGTGTTCTGCATCAAAGTGAATTGATTACAGTGGTCATTTTGTGGTTTTGCTTAAGCAAACATGCTGCTTAAGCACAGCAAATAGAAATCACCACATGATATTGAGGGGAGATGGAAAAATGAATGACCATAATTTGTTTGAATCTGGGGAAAGAACTTTTATAAAAGATAAAGGCTTTAAAATCACACAATGGATAGATATGTTAGGGTTCAGTTGGCAGTCTTACATTTTAATCACAGCAGAGTGTTGGTCCTACCAAAATTATTATTTTCTGAGAAGTATGGCATACATTAAAGGAATATTCAAGCTGAAAATTTGTTTATAAATAGTCCAGTTCCATGTGTTAGTTTATTTTAAAGGTGAAGTTTGCATTGTGACACTGGGAGAACTGGAAAATATTTTTTATTTTCACTACCTCATCCTGTTTTCATACTTTTGTTACTGTAAATAATTTAGATATAAGATACTAGATTTATAGTTGTGGTATTTTGATAAATAGGATATTACAAAAATAAATAAGCAACCTTTGTCATATTATTGTATACAACTGACTCTTTTGTAGAATGCCTGGTCAAATACAACACTGCATTTTTCAAAGTTAAAACTCTTGTTCATGCTTTTGCATGTTTTTAGAAACAGTTGTCTCCTTGTGACACATTGGGAAGTGCATATTGATAGAAAAGGGGAAAGAAATCTTTACATAAAGTCATTTGAGAATAACTCGCTCCCACAGATTTTAATCACCTGGGGAACTGAGCTATAAAATTCAGACAGAATAATAACTGTCCTTATTAATTAGAAAGACATATGAGGATTCTTATATGGTATTCTCATAGTGTATATCCTTGCCTAGCAAGAATCCATACAATTTTTTAGCGAATACTGTCCTCAGGAAAACAGCAGCTATACCAAAACCCAGTATCAGTATCTCACCAAAAGACAATATTAACTGATGAGGAATGAGCAAAAATAAGCTACCTGGAAAAATAAGTATAATATGAAGACGATAAGCTATGAGATGAATTGTGAACTACTTAATGCTCAAAATCAAAATAGTGGGTTTTCTTCTTTAGGTTTTACATACATACAAGAGTGGCTTGTGGTACAACAATGATATTAGAAGATGAGGCAGACAAATTCATGCTTTAAAGTCTGTAGTTCATGGTGCACTTTGACACATCCTTTTTGTGAGAATAAGAAATTACATGTGGAACCATAAGTTAGAATCCAGCATAGCAAATGCTCTCATAATTGTGCCTGGATTTGCTCACTTACAGCCAAAAAACCCACAGTTGCAGCTCTGTGGCTATTTTCAAGAAGGATCTGGAACAAATTAGGCTAAGCCTTCTGCTGAGGATGATGCCTTTCTCTGTCAGTCACCTCTGCCATAAGCTGTACTGTATTTGCTGTTATACATTTGCTCCTACTGAGTCAGTAGCAGAAGTCTCATTGATTAAAGTGGAAGTTTGATAAAAATTACTGGTAGTTCATATTTTGTTTGGTCCTAAGGGCAGGGAGCACGCATCTGTATGCATCTGATTCCAGGACATGGAAAAGTCTGCATACCTCCTAAGCATCGTATTAATTTGAATTGAATTATTATGCATTATTAAAAATGGTTTGATTTTATCAATCCCTTCATCCTTTTAAGTTCTGTTCATTGTAAGTGTCCTACAATTACAGTGCAAGTTGATGTTTGCTGTTGATAGCAGTTCTCTCTCTGTACTTTGTGCCTGGTACTTACTGATTTACTTTAGACATGTAAGTAGTCTGAGCANTAATCTGTGACCTTATTTACCTTATCTTCTATGCAGTACTGTTGAACTAATTAGCAGTATTGAGACTTAAGCCAACGAGGCCTGATTTTTAAGTTATTTTAAGGCTTTGCGCCAGGTTGACAGCATAAAATTACATTTACATTTACTTTCACTGAAGACCCTTAATCAGGAAGAGACATAATAATCTGTTTTCAGCTGAAACATAAATTAGGAGGTCTGGGGTTTAGTGCCTTTACTGAGATGGAGTTTTACAGATTTTTTTGGACATCTTATTTGCCAGTGAGAAAAAAAGCTCACACAAGAAATCTGAATAGATAAAAGAGTTTAAAAATCAGCCAAGACAACAATTTTAGTAATATTAGTCAGGAGTGTCTTAAATAAAAATCACTGTGTCATAGTTAAAAGGAGATTTTCATTTAAATAGAGTTCAACACAGATTATGTGCAGTAATAACCACTTTCATTCAAGACTACAGTTAGAATCATACATGTTGCAGCATTTTTTAAGGGAAGTCTCATCTTTGACTTTAGATAGATAGATACAGAGGTAACTAAAAAGTGAGATGTATTCCTGCATCCCTCTCTCTACCAGGATATATATATTTGTACTTAGACATGTATGTACGTATATTTATACAGAGACAAATTTTAAAGAGATCATAAACTGATTTCTAATTGTGCAGACTACATTTTGCACATAAAAAGATTTCTATGTATGTTTTTAAATAATGTCAGAATCTCTTATAAATGAATTTTTGAGGGAGCAATCTTTACGGATATGTGGCTAAGAGAGGACAAATATGTGTGTTCTCAATACACAAATTTGTATTATTATCAACAATATTCTCCTATTTACAGCTATACTCTCATGTGCTTCCTTTGCCCCAAGAGCATATATTGTTTTCTGTAAGATGTATGTACTAATTGACTATGACCTGCAAGTTTCATTGTAAAACAGCAGGTTTAGTGACAGATTAATTTGTGCAATATTGAAGTCACCTGATAATTCAACCAATATTTTTCAGTGATAAAAAAAATAACATAAACATTTTCCCATGTTTTCTATTGCCCTAACTCTGCAACTACAGTAGAGGGTTTTGGATTGCAACAAAGAGTGAAGCACTAAATATTTGGGGGGAGGGAAGGAGGGGGGGCAAATTTATTGCCCAATTTTGAAATCTCCAGACACTATTGGACATTCTTAACATAGTGGAAATGAAAATCCAGGTGTGACATGCTTTATCTCATGGATCAAGAAAACATTAGCCTTTATTACTACAGTACCTAGAAAAGAGAATTAACTGTCTTTAATAGTATTTCTATTTATTTTACAGTTTAACAATAATGCTCAGAACGTCAGTTGCTTTAATCATCTTGTCCAAGCTAATGTGAGGAACAAAAAGAAGCTGAAAGAAGCTGTTTATAAAATCTCTGCTAAAGGAATTACAGATTACAAAAAAGGCTTTAGCTATGCTTTTGAACAGCTGCTAAATGTAAGTATGAAAGTCATCTCTCTCTGCTGTAAAGTGAAGAAGGAGAACTTGAATGTTCAGATGGCCACTCCATGCTCTTTCATCATGTAACTGAGTGATAACCAGTACAAGACCNGTGTTCTAATTCATTTCTCCTTCTCAAGCACAAACTTAATAGTTTCCTCAAAAATTAAATGCATTGTGTCTTCATGTTTTAATTTCACTGTACTTTCTAGTTTGCACCCAAACACTAGCTTTCTAAGTAGTAATGTTTCCCATTTACCACAAATGTTGGGGTTTTATTAGTAGGTTTT
>WAAD01019187.1:8410-23140 GCA_013389945.1 Fregata magnificens | reverse complement strand
TTTCTACTACATAGTCAAATTGATGAACCAGAAAAACACTCCCAAATTTATTTTCATTCAGCTTACCATCAAGACGTAAGTAAAGGAAATTTCGAAATGCAAAATAGTCCTCCATAATGGTCATGAGTGATGTCATTTGACAGAAAAGAAGCACACGATGGTTAGTGGCTCGCAACTTAGGTAAAATACGATCAAGTAGTTCAAATTTCCCTGAGGCCCGATAAAGCTCAGCTCTGTTTAAGAGGAAAAAACACAATAAATGCCATGGCAAGCCTGCTTTTAGAAGAGTTTTTAATAATGCATTCTAATTACAATTGTGTCATATCATGATAATGGATAGATTCCTTTACTCAGAGGAAAACAAAACTGATAGCACTTTTCTCTCTTTAAATCTGTTTATGATGTTGATTAAAATAAGAAGAAAACCCCACATGAATTGCATCTATGTATTTATTTGTTAGGAAAGGGTTCCTCCCCCCAAATATATGAATTTTGTTGACTCTCAAGCACATCAAATATCTTCCTTTATGAGCCCAGGTTTTTTTTCATTATTTCTCAAAACAAGCATTATTTCTGAAGTACATAAATATTTTATTGGTTTAGATGCTCTCCCACAGGATCTGCTTTCAATCAGCATCTACTGGAACCACAAATTATATTCATGAAGTGTATGTTAGAATTGATTACTTTTCCACTCACTACTGTGCATGTGAAAGCAAAGGAGTCCAGACCAGACTAGTTTATATACAGAAACAATGGGAAAAATTTGATCTTTATTTGCTCTGATTACTAATCTTCTGTCTTCTGTGCTATCAAGATGAGTTGCAAAACAGACTGAGCACTAGGTTTGTACACAAAGATGTTTAAGCCAAAAATCAGAAAGAGAATAACAAAGGTGGCTAAATGAGTAGGACAACCATATAGTTTAGAAAATCAAATACATATCAAATACATAACTCTCCTCTAACTCTAAATCTGTAGCCCTAAAATATAATTCATCATTAGGAACTGTATACTCAGTCCACAAGATACAAGGCCTTCTGAGATGTATACATATATAATTACTATGCAAAAGGCCAAACTATTTGAGAGACAGATGGTCTCGTATACTAATAAAGAAAAAACGACATTGCTGACACTTAAACAGGAAGGAAGCCATGTGGAAGATACACACAACCTCCTCTATCCCTTGCTCAGAGTAAGACGGAAAGCATTTCTAGCCAGTTGGACAGAAGTGTTGAGAACAAATTTAAATCTATTTAATTTTTTTATCTAAGCAATGGAAAAAGTGCTAACATAACTTTAATTTGGAATAAATTAAAAGGAAGAGTAGAAGAGGGAGAGAGTGAGAGAAATGAAACCCCCTACTGAAATCCCTAAAGAATCTCCACAATAAATTTCAGATAGTGTCTTTGTTTAAAAAAAAAAAAGGAAGGGAGGGAAGGAGGCAGGGAGGGAGGCAGACAAGCAGGCAGGAAGGATAGGCAGGAGGGAAGGCAGGCAGGCAGGCATTGGTTTGTCTGCATGAAGACAGGATTTATTATTCAGTATATTGACATGCAGTGTGATAATCATCTTTCCCTATTTTCCCGAGACAGACAGAGGGGCAGAAAAGCTTCACATAACACTTTTAATACCAGCATCTTTTGGTTCAGGTATGGATCCTGTGCCTCTCTGTCCTCCTATAAAAGGGCATAGAGGACAAAGGAATCAGGATTCTCCTTCAGGTCCCTCCCAAACTGAAGTCCATGCTAATGAAAAACTGATGAGAAGATGAGATATATCACAGGGCTGCTGTGGTTGCCTGCTGGGATATGCCCCTGATCAATGAATCATCTGTGCTCTTAAATACCCTTCCATTACATCATGTCACTCTGAGAACTTTTTGATAATGGGGAAAGTCCCTAGGTTTCATTGAGAATCTGAAATATCTTCTTCGACGAGGGAAGGGGAGATTCCTAATGTGAAAGTATGAATCCAACAGACGGAAATCTGTAAACAGTCTTGAGCTTGAAGACATGGAATGATGGAGTCAAGTGTTATAAATAATTTAGGATGATATATGCACTTGGATTTTAGGATAGGAAAAACACACTTCCTTCTTGTACAGAATGAGAAAAAATATCAAAACATTCTGTTAACCCTGAAATATCTTCTGTAACTTCTAAATGAGATCATTGCCATGTACAGACTCTAATGATTGATCTTTGAAATGGACATAGTAGATGTGGAATGAGGCAGTATCTCTTGTCCTTCCACTGGGTGTCACTAAGAACAGTCTGGCTTCATCTTCTTTACTCCTCCTATGAGGTATTTAGACATTTTGATAAGATCCTCCCCATAGCCATCTCTTCTCCAAGCTAAACAGTCCCAGCTCTAAGCTTCTCCTCATATGACAGATGCTCTTGTGGAAGCAAAACAGTTAATGCCTCATAGGCCTTTGCAGGCCTCACTAGTTAAGAAACATTTGCAGCTAATGGTCTCACCAGTCAAAAAGATTTCATTAAAAAAAGAGTGAATTATTCGTAAAAGGATATACTGTCTAGACCCTCCTTATCTGAAGAATTCCAATCGCTGTTGATATTTACCATATCCTGCTTATCTGACAGTTTTGGTGAAGAACCTGATTGTACAACCTAAAAGGTATATAAACTCTGTAACTGCCCCATTTGCACAGGGTTCATATCAGCAGAGTCTCTCACTGCTGCTCTGTGTTCTCTCCTATAGCTATAGTAATAAACTGCTTCTGTTCTGACCTGATCTAAATAGTAATTCCGGTTATTCCACGACACTCCAAACCCTTAGTCATCTTTGTGGCCCTTTGCTGGACTCACTCCAGTATCCCCGTATCTGTCTTGTACTGGGGAGCCCAGAACTGGATACAGTACTTGAGATGCGGCCTCAGCAGTGCTGAGTAGAGAGGAAGGATCTCCCCCCTCGACCTGCTGGCAATGCTCTTCCTAATGCAGCCCAGGATGCTGTTGGCCTTCTTTGCCATGAGAGTGCATTGGTGGCTCATGGTCAGATTCTTGTCCACCAGGACCCTCAGGTCCTTTTCTGCAGAGCTGCTTTCCAGCTGGTCAGCCCCCAGCCTGTACTGGTGCATGGGTTTATTCCATACCAGGTGCAGGACATGGCATTTCCCTTTGTTGAACTGCCTATTTTTCCATCCTGTTGGGGTCCCTCTGAATGTCAGCACAACCACCTGTCAGCCACTCCTCCCAATTCTCTATAATCTGCAGACTTGCTGAGAGTACACTTTGTCCCAAGATCCAGGTCAGAAAAGAAGAGGTTAAACAGTATGGGCCCCAGTATTGACTCCTGGGGGACACCACTAAAGACTGGCCTCCAGCTGGACTTCATGTCTTTTGCTGTTGATATACCTGCAGAAGCCTTTCTTGTTGCCCCTCCCATCCCTCTCCAGATTCAAATCTAGATGGGCTTTGGTTTTCCTAACCGCATCCCTGTATGCTCGGACAGTGTCTCTATATTCCTCCTGAGTCATCTGTCCCTGCTTCCACCTCCTGTATGCTTCCTTTTTATGTTTGAATTTACTCAGGAGCTCCTTATGCATCCATACTTCCTGCCACCTGTGCTTGACTTGCTGCATGTTGGGATGGACCATTCTTGAGCTGGGAGAAGGTGATCCCTGAATATCAACTGGCTCTCCTGGACCCCCTCTGCTTTCTAGGACTGTCTCCCATGGGATTCTTCCAAGCAGATCCCTGAAAAAGCCAAAGTCTGCTTTCCTGAAGCCTAGGGTTATGATCCTGCTATTTGCCTTGTTTCCTCCTCTCAGGATCCTGAACTCCACCATCTCATGGTCACTAGTCAAGACTGCCCCAACCAGTCCTTCCTTGTTTGGAGGTATTCAGGTCCAGCAGAGTGCCTCCCCTCGTTGGCTCCTTGATCACTTGTGTCAGGAAGTGATCACCAAAACACTCCATAAACCTCCTGGATTGCTTATGCCCTAGCCCTACCATCTTGTCCTTCCAGCAGATATCGGTGTGGTTAAAGTTCCCCATGACAACCAGGGCCAGTAAATATGAAGCTTCTTCCAGTTGTATGAAGGCCTCATCTACTTCTTCCTGATCAGATGGTCTATTGCAGATGCCCACCACAATGTCACCCACATTGGTCTGCCCTCTAATCCTAATCCATAAGCTCCTGACTGGCACATCATCCATCCCTAGGCAGAGCTTCATGTATTCCAGCTGCTGTCTCATATAAAGGGCAGTTCCCCCTCCTTGCCTTCCCAGCCTGTCCTTCCTAAAGAGCTCGTATCCATCCATGGCAGCACTCCAGTCGTGTGAGCTATCCCAGCATATCTCCATGATCCCAATGAGATCGTAGCCCTGCAACTGCACACAGAACTCTAATTCTTCTTGTTTGTTCCCCATGCTGCACACATTAGTGTACAGGCACTTCAGAGAGGCATGCAGTCATGCTGATTTCCCAGGAAAAGGGTGAGAGCTTCCCCCACAATACTGTCCTCCTGGCACTTCCTTATTTGTGTGCATACGCTTGGGGTGGGCTCCCTTGTGTCCTGTTTTGTTCATTTTGAGGTCTCTCCTGTCCACATCACCTTGCACCCTCTGCTTACCAAGCCAGTCCACCACTTTCTCACTTGACTGTAGGTTGTCCTCTCCCTCTCCTGTCATTCCTAATTTAAAGCTCTCCTCATCAGGTTGGCCAGCCTGTTGGCAAAGATGTTTTTGCCCCACTTGGTCAGGTGGATCCTGTCTTTCCCTATCAGTCCTTTATCCTCAGAGGGTCCTGTGGTCATTAAAGCCAAATCTCTATAAGCAACACCAGCTGTGCTGCCAGTTGTTGATCCCCAGGATCCACCCACTCCTCCTCAAGCCCTTCCCCTTCATCAATAGGATAAAGTAGAAAACCACCTGGGCCCCTATACCTTTGACCCTCATCCCCAGATTCATGTAGTCACTCTTGATATATTCAAGGTTTCCCCTGGCAGTATCATCGGTGCACACGTGGAAGAGCAGCAGAGGGTAATACTCTGAGGGCCAGATAAGCATCAACAGTCTCTCAGTTCCCAGCAAGCAGCAAACCTCCCTAGAGAGTAGATGGGGACTTCTGTCCCCCGCAGGAGGGAGTCATCCACTACTATCACTCGCCGCTTCCTCCTGATGCTGCTGCATGGTTCAGTTTCAGCTGGCTCCAATGTTTCCTCAGAGCTTCCAGTCCCTCATCTGCTACCAGGGCACTGCACCTATTCTGTAGTTGCAGATCTGCAGGTGGAGCAGGAGCCTTCCTCCTGTTGCCAGAAGTCACAAGCTTCTAGCCTTCACCATCATGGGAGTCTCCATTTGCCACCCCAATGAGTACAGACTCTGGTTGCTTTTTCTGTGCAGGTGGGGGGGGGGTTCAGGCTCTTGTTTCTGCAGGGTGTTGGAGAAGATCCTTTCCATCTCTTTTTTCATCATCCTTATTGCTGCGCATTGATATTGACATACTGGAGCAAGTCCAGAGGTGGGCCACCAAGATGCTCAGGGGACTGGAGCACATGACATAGAAGAAAAGGTTGAGAGAGCTGGATTTGTTCAGTCTAGATAAGAGAAGGCTCAGAGAAACCTTATTGCTTGTCTACAACTGCCTAATGGGAGGATACAGTGAAGACTCTTCTCAGAGCTGCACAGTAATAGGACAAGAGGCAATGGATACAAGTTGAAACATGGGAAATTCTGATAAGATATTAGGAAAAATATTTTTTACCGTAAGGGTGGTCAAATACTAGAACTGGTTGCCCAGTGAGGCTATATAATCTGCATCCTTGGAGGTGTTCAAGACTTGACTGGACAAGTCCTTGAGCAACTTGACCTGCTTTGCGTAGGGGTTAGACCAGGTGACCTCTGGAGTTCTCTTCCAACCTAAATTATTCTATGATTCTAACCTTTTTTAACATGGTCTTTATCAAAAATGTATGTGTCAAGAGAACCTGTAAGCAAATGAGCCAGGACTTGCTGCCAAGAGATCTTTAAAGTCTAACAGTTCTTTATGGAAATTACTGACATAGCCTTTGAACAATTAAGAACTGGGTACAAGTATCACTGAAGTATCAGTTTAAACATTTTATGTAAATATAATGTGTTGCTGGATTATAAGAATTGCGTTAAAGGTTACACAGAAAGTTTTTGAAAAGCAAAATATTAGTAGTTTAGTAGTAAACTTAAAATTTTGTTATGACAAGGTTCATTTAAATTGCTGACAAAAAAATTGAGTGGACAGATGCCAATAATCTAATTGCAAGTGTAATAAGAAAACATACCCCCCATAAAATCAGAGGTAGATTAAGGCTAACTGGAAATCATTCCTAGCCCAATACTTGAATGAGCCACAATAACAGAGGAATTTAAATGCTTTCTGTTAGAGAAAGTTTGCTAATATTTCCCTAATTTGAAAGGGAATAAAAACAAAGAGGAGATAAATTAAAACTGAGAAATGTTACTGTAACAAATAATAATAAATCACAGATATGAAAACACCAGGGACCTCTGTAAGGAAGTTTTGATAATCATAGAATCATAGAACAGCCCAGGTTGGAAGGGACCTCGAAAGATCATCTGGTCCAACCTTTCATGGAAAAGGGAGCCTAGATGAGATTATCTAGCACCCTGTCCAATTGCATCTTGAAAACCTCCAGTGATGGGGACTCTACCACGTCCCTGGAGAGGTTTTTCCAGTGAATGATTGTTCTTACTGTAAAAAATTTCTTTCTTATGTCGAGATGAAACCTCTCCCGGTGCAACTTGTATCCATTGTCCCTTGTCTTCTCCATGTGACATGAATGTCTCATGCCATTGCAATTGGGCAAAGGTGTCAATCTTGTCCCTAATTTAGCAAGGACTAGTGTACAGTTATCAATAAATAAACAAGAATCCTGCATGTGACCACCATAATTCTTCCTTATGTGATGGGAAAGAAAAAAGAAAAAAGACTCTTCTTACAACAGGAATAAAAGCTTTCTGAAGAACCAGCAATCATTTCTACCATGTTCAGTCATTTCCCAAGGATTGGAAGTTTTGTGAAAGAAAGGATCCTATATTTTGGTATGATGTTAATGAAAATAATGGAAATCCATCTTCAAAATTCTCCTAACCATTCTCTGCTTTAGCTGAATGCTTCTTTTCAAAGCACAAGACTACTTTAAATCAGATAAAAACTTTCTTGCTTTGACATTAGTCACTCAGCAGGGCTTCAGCATCAGTCAAGGACAAGACTGGAGTTCAGAAGATTCTAATTACCACCCAGCTATAAAAGCAACTTTAAACAGCCATTTTGGAGAGGAAACATCCCTTGAAGTAAGAAGCAGTCCCTTAGGCTGGGGGACTATGGGAAGAGTTTTAAGCTGGTTAGGTTCCTTCTAAAGCATGTTATTTCTATAGCTGATTAGATTTATCTTAGAAACTGCTTAGTTTTTGAGAATGTATAGCTTTTGGAAACAAGATATCACACAATAGTTTCATTGCAGCATATATGAAGAAGATAAAGATTTACCCATTGATGACACCATTTGAGTAGCCTAAATGTTCAGCGAAGGATTCCTGCAGAATTATAAGCAATAAACAGAATATTAGACACAGTCTATACAGTGGCCAAAATTATGCATCCCTATATCAAGAAATTATATCAATGGGGTTTGAGTCCCATTACACTCATACCCTTGGAATTTGCCTTGTGGCACAATTACTCTAATGCTTTCCTGCTACTGCTTTATTTAAAATGCATGGCTTGTAGGAATAATTTCCCTCTGTATGCTTTTTACCAGATTACAAATACAGTAGAACCTAATTAATTTGCATTGATTACTGGGAGACCCATTTGCAAAATGCTGAATTTCATGAGTTAATAAGCAAGTGAGCAAACAATAAAAAACACAATAACACACCACAGGAGATACTTGTTCATTTCTTCGTATATTGTAGCTACATTTTAGTTAGCTTTAGCTCAGTAATGAGAAATGCTACACAGTAAACAAATCTTTGCTGAAAAAAAGGAGGGGTATGGAGGGGGGGCAATTTTTGATAGATATTCTAAAGGATTAGCAGTCTGCTAGATAACAAGGTTCTACTATATGTTCTACTATATGGCATTTTAAACCAATATCTCTATTTTAAAATTTAGTTTTATTTTAAGCACAGGTAGTGGCAAGTTGATATGAAATATCTTAAACTCAGAAAATTATATTTTTTAAAGATAGTGCCTCAAAAAGAACAAATGCTGTAAAAGTGAATTTAAGACTGCAGATAAAAACCTGGTGACTGCTCCATTTCTTCACTTATACAGAGGAATGGAATGAGTGTTTCCCAAATGTGTTCTTTCCAGCACAAGTGTTGTTGCCAAAGATGTTCCCTCCCGCGCTAGCAGTTTTTGACTATGTTAGCCACCTGAATAAAAAAGGCCCCCAAAATCAAACATGACAGACTTACCTCAATATGTTGAAACATATATGGGTGATTGCATATCTTTCTCAATTGCATGATTGTGTTCATAAGAGTTTTTGCCCCACCTTTTCCCTAGGGAAGAAAACAACATAAATCATATTATGAAACCCATTTCCTAGCTTGTTAATGACACTTTTGAAAATCAATTTCAAAAGGAGACATAAAAATACTTCTACCCCAAAGCAGAACACCATATTACCGTGAAATAAAAATATTTGAAGTTGTGAAATAAGGTGCAGTTTTCTGGCTGCTCAAATTAAAATATCATGAGGATGATCCAAAAAGACAAGGAGATCAAAGACTTCTAAGTAACCTGGAAAGTGTACTACATCTCATATCTGTCTATAGCTAGCAGTCACAATAAGCACTTACTGCTTATTTCTACTGCTTATTTATGAAACCATGTAAATTGTAAATAGTAAAATATTATCGGGTGTTCCACTAAGCTGGGATGGTTACAATCTAATTATCACATTTGGTAACACCATATTAAGATTGACTAACACTTCTCACTTTAAGGTCCCATTTTGATTTGCTATAACTTTGTGAAACTGTTACCAGAGTTGGTATAATTTCTAAACTCACTATGTTACTCAGGTGAAATTATTTTAAAATATCTCAGCCAAAACAATTCAGACATTTCCAAGAGTGATATTAGGAAAAATTATGTTATGTGATCATTTTATATTCTGGTAAATTCATCTCCGGAAGGGAACTGACATTTGACTGGGGGTAGTCCGCATGTCAAAGTCTACTGTTGATCCCTTGAAAGTCTATCTCAATTTGCTCCAAACTGCAGTTTGCATTTGGTTATGAAATGTTTACTAGAGCTTTGCATCCTAATGAATTCTCTCTAGTTTGAGCAGATTGCAGGCCAGAGCTGCAGAATGACAGTTTTCCCTAAAACCATAGTTATTGGATCTTCAAAGCCAAGAGTTCTCAATGACCACCACCTCCTTCTGCTGGCACCAGGAAGCATGAATAAGAGAATCTGATGAATTACTTACAGAAAAGAAAAAAGTTGGAACTAGTGAACAAGAGAAACCAGACAGAGAAGTAAGCAGAAGGCTGGTATGCAAAATGAAATTGGGGGGGTGGGGGGAAGTTAGAACAAGGAACAGGATGTAAGATAGGCAATGCTGAGGTGGACATAAACCTGCTGAGGTGGGCTGGGAACAGGGAATGAGGGCATAGAGATGGCTGACCTCTATTTAGTTGAGTAAAGTGACTGCACACAAATCTTGAGTCAGAAGAAGGGCAACAGGAATGGCTGTGCCAGGAAACTGGGCCTAGTTAGGCACAGAGAACTGAACTAGCAGAAGACGTTGGGATGAGGAAGAAAATAGACTGGACATGGACCAGTCAAAGTGGTTATGGTAAAAGGCATCACAGTCAGGTCAGGAATAGGGAGAGATGAGCAGGAGGCACAACATCCATTCAAGTACCCTCTCTCCAGATCTTAGAGCAAATTGAAGACTCCCCAGTCTCACTGCTCTTCTGTCATCAAATATATATTCAACCCTCAACCACATCAAATGTTGCATTGTAAAAGGCAACTACTATCAGTTATTCAAGTAACTCAAACCTCTAGCATAGGTCTCTGTAGTGCTTCTAAACTTCCAACCATTCTGATGACCTCCTTTGGATGTAAATGTGTTAAATGACATTTTCTAAGGCTTAAAAAATGGTAGCTGAAAAATTCCATTAAAAATACAACAAAAGAAAGTAAACCGATGTTTGCAAAGTACTCAGAACCTATATAAAGATGACTGTCATAGAAGACTCTATGAGGAAAGGACTATGTTTTTAGAGCAGAGTTTGAATACTCAACAGTAAATAACACATTGGACCACACCAAATAGAGGTTAAAACAAAATAAGATATTGAACAAAAATATCATCCATTGTGACAATGAAATTGGCAGGAGGCAGGTGGAAAAATAGTATGCGATCATATTCTATCATGAAAACACATATAATGGGGCCAATATATGGGACTGGCGCACACACAAGCTGTTACACACCAGCTGCTNGGAACCTCCTGTGTTTCAGCTTGTGCCTATTGCCTCTTGTCCTGTCACTGGGCACCACTAAAAAGAGCCTGGCTCCATCTTCTTTACACTCTCCCTTCAGGTATTTATACACATTAATAAGATTCCCCCTGAGCCTTCCCTTCTCCAGGCTAAACAGTCCCAGCTCTCTCAGCCTTTCCTCATAGGAGAGATGCTCCAGTCCCTTCATCATCTTTGTGGCCCTTTGTTGGACTCTGTCCAGTATGTCCATGTCTCTTGTACTGGGGAGCCCGGAACTGGACACAGGACTCCATGTGTGGCCTCACCAGTGCAGAATAGAGGGGAAGGATCACCTCCCTCGACCTGCTGGCAACACTCCTATTAATGCAGCCCAGGATACCATTGGCCCTCTTTGCCACAAGGGCACGTTGCTGGCTCATGTTTGTTGCTCTGTGTTAAGTGCCTACATGATCTTACTCTGAGGAATCTCACGGTAAATCCAACCTACCTCACATATATTGCAATGTAAAATATGTATTTACCGACAAGCTGATGCATGGCTACTTGTCTTCTCTACAATAACTTGACCATGTGCCAAAGTCCTAAGATAGAAATGTCAACATTTATTTTGGCATATTCTAATGTATGACTACATGACTTTGAATCTTATTTTTCTTTTAACACCTTTTTGCATGAACAGATGTTATTTGTATGTATGAACAGAGGCACTCATACCCTAGCTGGCCAAAACAAGATTTGTGCTTAATAATGGCTCTGAGAGAAAAGATGAACACCCGGTAGTAGTCAGTGCTGCAACAATCCCAATTAGTCAGGCTTTTTATTGGATTAAACTCAGCATATTTTTACCTTATGAATGGAGAGCACAAACTACTGTCTTTTAAAAAACAAACATGTCTAATTGAGATTTCTTTCTTCAAAGATATCTGTGGTAACAACCTACTTATTAATTTTTTTTTAAAAAGAAGTCATGTAGTTAGCACATGATCACGATCCACTGTTCCGTAAGTGTTGTAGTTTCCCCTTTGTACCTTCTTGTCTTTCTCAGAACCATCTGTGAGAAGGATTCCCTTGGCTTGCATGTGGCGGTACAGAATCTTCTGAAGAGCTGACATGTCACATTTGATTACATATTCAACCTAGTGTAAAAACACAATTAACAAATACACTGTCAAGTTTTACCAAGATATAATCATTTCAGTATGATTTTAATTCCAAGTCCTTGCCCTCCTAAACAAAGAAAACAAAAATTATATTTCTTTGATCCTCATCATAACAGCACCTTTAAACAAGTTGCAATCCACTTGCAAGCATAATAATGGCTATTTGAAAAGATTAACTGTGGGATTTATGATTACTACAAGACACATAGATTCTAAGGGCATGACTGTAGATTCAGTGCTGGTTTACCAAACATATAAAAAAGGAATTATTATTTCCTGTTTATCTCTTCTTATAATTTTAACCAACTGTCAAAAGACTGAATGGCTAATAACCTGTGAAATTTATTATACCTGCAAAGCATCAATCACAACTGGCACAACCTGGCACAAAATAAATAATATCACTTACAGTCCTAAGTAGCATTCTATTTACCAATGTGAGGATGGAAACATGCTATTTTGTTTCTCAATATCTACTAAAAAAAAAGGGGAACTAATGAAGTAGAGTATGAACACCAAATTCATTTTGACTTCTTGTTAAATATGATTTAAATAAGTTAGTTTCAGAATGTTTTGACTGCACACCACCCTTAAGTCCAGTAACACAAGAAAAGTTTTCATGTACCAATTGAACACACATTTTTTCAATTGCCAGGCTTGTATACTTCACTGTCTTTAATAACTAGGCTAAAATGAAAATAGTCACATAATGAAGCCACAATAATGGTGACAAATAATGCAAGAAGTGATTAAAAGAAAAAAGAGCAAGATGCTTAATGTTTCATAAATAAACTTGTGGAAGTTAACAGTTATATTTCACACTTCATAGGCCTTTGGAGGCCTCACTAGTTAAGAAATACATGTCAGCATGACCTAACAGCCTCACCGAGTCAGCACAATTTAATTAACAAAGGAGTCAATTATTTGTAAAAAAGAGGTACTGTCTAGAGCTTCCTTATCTGACTGTTTGGAGCCTCCCTATATGAAGTAATTCACGTTACTGCTCTTTGTTGCAATTTACTATAGTCCTGTTTCTCTGACATGGTTTGGTGAAGAACGAGTTGTATAACCCAAAGGTATATAAACTCTGTAACTGCCCCATTTGGGCAGAGTTCATATCAGCAGAGTCTGTCACTCTGCTGCTTTGTTCTCTCCTATAGCTATAGTAATAAACTGCTTCTGTTCTGACCTGATCTAAATTGTAATTCCAGTTATTCTGCAACAAACTAAATAAAGAGCATCTTTGCTAACAATTTCATTAACCTAGTGAGAAAAGCTTTCAACTAGGTACATCAGGGAAGGATTGTCATTACCTGAAGAAAAGCGAAGGCATGGGGGACAGCAAAGAAGTGTCTGGGAGACAGCACAACTTGGGAGGTTCTTGTGCTTCCCCTATGAAAGCTGCATGATTGGGGGCCCATCTCAAGTGCCTGTACACAAATGCACGCAGCATGGGCAACAAACAGGAGGAATTATAAGTCCATGCACATTTGCAAAACTCTGATCTCATTGGGATTACAGAGATGTGGGAGATGATAGCTCACATGATTGGAGTGCTGCCATGGATGGGTACAGGCTCTTCAGGAAAGACAGACTGGGAAGGTGAGGACAGGGGATTGTGCCCTACGCACAGGAGGGGCTCGGCTGCACAGAGATTTGCCTTGGAGCAGGTGACATGCCAGTTGAGACCTTATGAGTAAGGATCAGAGGACAAACCAGTGCAGGTGCTATTGTGGTAGGCATCTGCTACAGGCTTTCTGATCAACAAAAGGAAGCACATGAAGCCTTCTTTACACAACTCATGGGGGACATGCTCTGCTGGACTTGATAGTCATACACAAAGAAGAATTGCTCAAAGATGTGAAGGCTGAGGGCTGCACTGGCTACAGCAGCCATGAGATGGTTGAGTTCAGGATCCTGAGAGAAGTGAGCACACAGCCCTGCACTTCAGGAGAGCAGTTTTCAGCTTGTTCAGGTATCTCCTTGGCAGGATCTCATGGGAGACTGCTCTGGAGGGCAATGGGGCCAAGGAGAGGTGGATAATCTTCAAGGACAGCNACAGGTCCCTGAGCCTAGTGGCAGAGTCTGGGGGAGCATTACTCATAGTAGAGGAAGATACAGTTAGATACCACTTAAACCAGTTTGACATATACAAGTCCATAGGACCAGATGGGATTCATCTAAGGCAGCAAAAGGAGTTGGCTGATGTCATTGTGAGGTCACTCTCTATCATCTTTGAAAGGCCATGTTGATCAGGGGAGGTTGTGAATACCTGGTAAAAGCAAACGTCACACCCATTTTCAAGAAGGGCAAGAAGGGGAATCCAGGGAACTACAGGCCAGTCAACCTCACCGCCGTCTCTGGGAAACTTATGGAACAAATCCTTCTCAAAGACATTTCCAAGCACATAAAGGACAAGAAGGTGACTGGCAATAGCCAGCACAGATTTATGAAGGGGAAATCATGCCTGACTAATTGCCCTTTATGATGAGATGACTGGCTGTGTAGACAAGGGGAGAGCAGTGGATCTTGTTTACCTTGATTTTAGTAAGGCCTTTGACATGGTCTTCCATAGTATTCTTATAACCAAACTAGTGAGATAAGGACTGGATAAGTGGACAATAAAGTGGGTGGAAATTTGGCTGGATTACCAGGCTCAAAGGGTACAAATCCAGTACTGCTACTCAGTAGTAGTCCAACTTGCAACCAGTTATTAGTGGTGTCCCTTAAGGGTCAATACTTGGCCAATACTGTTTAATGTCTTTATAAATGACCTGGATGATGGGACAGAGTGCACTCTCAGCAAGTTTGTGGATGACACCAAACTGGAGGTGGGGGAGTGCTCAATATGCTGTAGGTCAGAGGGACCTGGACAGGCTGGAGAAATGGGCTGACAGGATCTTCATGATGTTTAACAAGGATAAATGCCAAGTCTTGCATCCGGGATGGAATAACCCTCGAATTGGGGGGAATGGTCAATATGCTGGAGGCAGGGCTGCTATTCAAAGGAACCTCAACAGGCTGGAAAAATGGGCTGACAGGAACCTCATGAAATTCAACAAAGGGAAATGCC